>BMAO01005496.1:0-70214 GCA_019973975.1 Trichonephila clavata
GAATACTTTAGGCTAAGGAAATGTATTTAAACTTTTGTCAATTGAATCGTATTGTGTCCTCTAATTTAGAAAGCGTATTAAGAAATACATATGCCATGTATCCTCACCTGCAAAATGAATACTTGATTCTCAAACTTAAAATAGTATAAAATTTTGTTTCTTAATTTATAATACGGTTGCACAAAGTTGTACATTTTGCATATTTTACATGAAATGTAAACTCTGGAATATTTTATGGAATGTTCAAAAATTTTTTTAATGTGTGAAAGAAAAATGATAGCCTATCTAGGGCTACACATATTGAATTTTATGTGATATTATATAAATATCTTCTAACAGACTTTTAAAAATAAAATATTTTTTTAGCTAATTGAAACTCAAAGTTACTTAGAATATTACATGAAATTGAATTAAAAATTAATATAAAATTTTGGTGTAAGTCTTTGTACCGTCATACGAAAACTTCATTGGGTAATAATGGAGATTTTCCTCATTAAAATACTTCAAAAGCTCGCATGTGCAGTTTTGTATAGACGTTCAGCCATTTTTATATTTCATAACGTTGCATCTTTTTTATTCTGTATTGTAGTCGGAAGTCAAGTAATAATTAATGCAACGCAAGACTATTATTATAGTTAGTAGAATATTGAATTAAGTAACATTGCATTTTAAAAAGCTCAACTCGCATCCATATGTCCGAATTCTTTAACTTTATCAGCGAAAATTCATTATGACTTTAGTCTGTTAATTAACGCAAAATTGATCAAGTTACAGGTTTAATAAAATTATAAATAATGATTGTTTATAACACATAAGATGAAAATTTTGAGCATATATACCTATAAGACATCTTGTGTCTCAAAACTTAGAATTGTTCAGCATGTTAAACTGTAACACATTCGAACAGAACTGTTTTGAAAATAAAAACTGAAGCATTCAAAATGCAATAAGAAAGGAAAGAAATATACTGATACGAATTTTGTGTAAATAATTTGTATTTGGATGTATAATGCATTTATAATGCTCAATGTTATATTAATTTTGTGTTAAAATTTTAACATTCGCAAGCAACGCCGTCCCTAGCGTTATAATGGAGGAAATTCACGTCAGACAGACGCCAAGTGGGGAATCACGTGACAACCGTGGCAACATTTGCACGTGTTTCGTATTACCGAGTTAAACTATACACTAAGTTGCTGACATTCTTGTGGACTAATTTTATCTAATGAAAATATGATATCATTGTATTTTAAGCATTATTCTTGTGTATGTATTTGTTAGGAAGAACTCTCAACAACTCTGTGATATAATTTTTGTTTTATTCTAATTTATTTATCTAATTAGGCATTTGTCTGCTTCAAATACTGTCAGCTGGTATATTTATTTAGGTTGAATCCTAGCACCTGGTGCACAGCGAAGAGTTATTTTAATTCTTAATTAAATATAGTAGTTATCAATTATATATTTTTGCGCAAGAATAGCTTACAGTATATAGGATAATACAACTTATTTTAAAAAACTTCAAACTGTTTGACTATTAAATAACAATTGTATCATTTCCTTAAAAAGAACTCACTATTATCATCAAATACAGTGTCAGTTAAGTCTATATAATATAAAAAAAGTGTCTGTTTATAAATTTAATTCATAATTCAAAGTCAAGAGAAAATATTTATTCTGAAGTAAAACAATTTGATGATAATTTGTGAAAGGAATGTTTACAAAAATTAAATAATTTTTTCTTTGATTTTTACATTTAACAAATTATTGATTTTTGAATTATTAATAATTTTTCTTTACTGTTAAAAATCGATGTAATTTCTTTCTCTAAATTAAAATAAAATATTCTTAAGGGGAATGATACCATCGCAAAAGGCAAATTTTTTTAGAAATGATCTAATTTAATTTGATTATTTGTTGTTATCTTATTTCTTTTAATGTACATGTTAAACTTGCAAAAACGTTTGTTTCTTGAAGCTCGTGTCTATGGAATATTAGGTAATATGTAAGTTTTAAATAAATGCAGATAATTATCTTTTGGTAAAAGTGTATTATTTCCATCGCCCTTTTTTCCCATTTTGTACATAAAATATTAGAGTTGATATGGCATTTATCCTGTAATGAAAATGATTTTTTTAAAACTGTATTTACATCGAGTTTGCTTAACTACACTTAAAATTCGAATGAATATTTTATTTTACTGTGGAATAGTTACTTTATGAAAATGAACTTTATTTTTACAATATACTGCATATAAATACTCTTATATATATATGTATTTGCTTTACAATATTATGGAGCATTTAAAGATATTTGAAATGTTTCTAATAAAATAACGTTCTCCATTTTTGACTGTCTGATTTATTTAGTAATTTTTCTTTAAAAATTTTTGGAATTTTTTTTTGGAAATGATTGTTAAAAGTAATAAAAGAAAATACTATTTCATTTTTAGTTAAAGAAATGATTCATATTAATATATAATTTTCAGGATATATTCATTGTAATGTGATTATCCATTATTATGAGTTATTTTATTACATATAAAGTACATATTCAGGTCTAATAATTAACTAAATTATTATAATAATGAGTTATTTCTACATGTATTGACTGTTTTAATACTTTTCTCTAAGTTGCAGTCCCTATAGCAAGTGTTATTTAAGCGCATTAAAATTAATAAAGAGTTACCTTCAGTCATACATGTATAAAGAACGCTTAAATGCCCTTGTTATATTAAGCATCGAAAAATAAATTGCAAAAAAATTTAACTTTTCTGGAAAAAAAAATGCACTAAATAAAGATGCGTTTGTAATTTTACTCATTAGTACAATGTTTTGCCTAACTGAATAGTTTTCTATTTGAAATTGAACTTTTATATCTGGGTTACTAAATATAATGCATGGGTATGTGACACTTGGATCACAAATGAATGTTATTAATGTTAGTATGAAACTATATTAAAAGTTTGCAATACAATTTTTTATGACAAATTTAATACTTTTTTTAATTGTCTTTGTATAAAGTGCCTTTAACCTGTTGATCTACTTTTTAAAAATTATTTTACAATATTAAGGGAATGTTTCATCAGAAAAGGTGCAATAATTATCAGAAATTCACAATTAAATTACCTTTAGTCTTAAATACATTTTTCTTCTTAATGAATTACAAATAATTTATAAAAATAATAGTATGATTTATCTGTAAACAGTAGATGGCTCCAAAATATTAGTTAAACTTGTAAAAAATTTTTTAAAATTTACTTCTTTAAGCGATTGTTTATCTGATATTGATAAACAATATCCATTATATTTATATGTTGATGAAAATGCATTTTATTTTTATAACACAAGGATTGCAAATCAGATAGAAAAAATTCAACACAATGTATATATATATATATATATTCCGGTCTGATCTTAGATGCTTGGATTTATTAGTCTTCTTTTGAATTATTTACTGCTATATATATATGAATAGTTACATAAAATTTCCATTCACAATTTCTACTAGTTATGTCTCTTGACCAGGTATTTATGTTTAACGTTAAATACTCCAGTTCTATTTCTTGCAAACTTAAAACTTATTTGAAGAAATGTACTCCTCTATGTTATTTTGTTATCACTAATATGAATGAAAAGAATCCCTTGACATATAATTATATTTATACTTTAAAAAAAATTGAAGATAAAACAACATCAGGAAAAAAGATACAGAATTCTCTCTGAAATTTAACGTTTGAAAATATATTAATAAAAATTAAAATCATTATTACATCAACAATTTACCAAAATTTATTATGAATAAATTGAGTTCCATTCTAATCAAAATCCCAGTTTCTACTACTTAAAAGAAAGTTAATTAACGAATAATAGCATTGTTTTACCAGGACAATCTTATCTCAAAAATATCAGTGATTTTGGCCAATTAACCCCTTAACAATAATTTTGAAAAAGATTTTCTGTATTTCTCTTCGTGATAAATATAAAATTGACCCAAATACTTTTCTTTGATCAATATTGGTAAGTAACATCATGCAACAAATTTATTCAGGACTTATAAGCAGGATAATGTCAATATACATGAGTCTTTTAGACTTTTATATTTATGTAAAAATAAATATAATGATATAAAATAAATCTAATCTATAATGATAAATCTTCTACATATTGTGCAAACACCAATATAAATGCATATTTATTATAAATAGTAAAAAAAAAAAAAATAGCACATCTCTCTCTCTCTCTCTCTGTGATAGGTTTATACCACACATTCAAACTCTGAAAAACAGATATATTAATCAATACCACATAAATATGTTACAATTTTTATTTTTTTGTAAAAGACTAGGATTAAAAAATGACTATTTTATTTTGATCATGTAGTTGTGAGCAAGACTTTTATTTTCAATACATATATAGACGCAAATTTATTCTATTATACACATTTTAGTTTTAAAACTTTAATGCCTTAATTTTTTACCATATTTGTAATTCATTTCTTGATAAATTATATCTTTTGTCTGAAATAGTGCAGCGAATAAAGACTTACAAATGCTGCCCAATTTTTTTACGTGTAATTTTACAAATGGTAAATGATCATTTTGATTTCTAATGTTTCAAAGTGGTACTTGATTCAACATTTAGTGTAAACATTAATGAAGGTGTAGTAAATTAAGATATTTTTCCATTTTTGTAGTGAATACTTCTCAAAAATGTTTTTTTTTTCTTTTTCCCAGTAATATTGTAAAATTATAAAGTAAAATAAGTTTAAAAAAATACTTGTTTTTGACATGACATGTATGGTTACATATCAGATTCTTGTGCTCTAATTTTAGATAATTAAATACTTAAGTACTTCTGTTACTACTCTGAAGATGCGTAAAATAAGTAAAACTTAAGTTAATTAAACATTATATGTTCTCAATATAACTTCATTTAAAATACACAAAAATTTTCTGAAATAAACTAACATATTTTACTTTCTTATGTATGGTCTCTATACGATTTTATTTAAAATAAACAAAAATTTGCTTTGAAGTATGTACATGCTTGTGACAGTCTACATCTCTCCAAAATCCTTTTTGAATAGGTTTCTTTCGTGAAGACAAAAATAGTGAGAATAAAGCTTTGTTTAAGCTGGCGTCAGTATTAAAAATATTCTTCAAAGTAATTGTATACATAATAAACAGTGAGGAGATGGTTTATAATCCTCACGTTTCAACATGCTTTCAAAACACTCATATGTTACACTGGTATATGAAAAAATGTGATTTTTTTCCTCAATCATATTTTCATTTATTGATTGAGCAACCATTTTAGCAAAATGAGACATTTTTAAAAGTACAATGTGAAACAGTGGTAGAAAAATAGTCCTAGTGATAGTAGAAAACAAACCGCAGCGTAATCACGTGACACAGTTTTCACGTGATCGTGACGTCACATGAATTTAGTTCATTGCAATTCAATGGGGGAGCTTGGAGAAATCTTGGCGACAGAGCCAAATTAGCATCATTTTTTGCGACCATTTTGATGACTTGGTTACCATTTTGGTGACTTGGTGACCATTTTGGCGATTTGGCGACCGTTTATGGTGAGTTCGGCACCCTTTGGAATCTTCTGGAAATTTGTGGAGAAATGCACTGATTTCAAGACATATGACGCAAGCGGATCTTTCTCGAACGATTCGCGAACTCTATAAATAGATAGATGGTTGCCGAAAATTAGTTTTTATGGTTTTCGATTAGCGATTAGTTAGAATTTTGTTTTGACTAGGGATTAGTAGTCTTGCCTTGACCGTGAAGACTAGTGATTAGCTCAACTGTTGAGAGGATGAGCGGTGCTTGTGAATAATATTTTGTATACGGGAATTTTAGATATTGTTAGTTGTGTGTGAGCGCTATAGAGGTTGTGAAGTCCTTCTGATATTTATTCTGCGAATATTGCTCCTAAATCCTGTATTTCAAGGGTTGGATTTTCAGCAGTAAATTCTCCTCGTTCTTAAAGAACTACGTTGATCTATGCGACTGTTTTGCATAAAATCCTTGAACACTGATCAACGTCACAATACTTTATTAATGACAACTAAGACAACAGAATTTGAACGAAAATCAAATCTTTATATATACTTAAAAATATAGTGTAAAATTTAAATATAAATCCAATTAGTAGAACTACATAGACTCATGTTCATAAATTAAGGATAATTCAGAATCACACAGAAATTGAACTCTAAAATAAAAATTTCACCTGTAGAATTATCACACACATCTTGAGAAGAATATGCAAATTACAGGAAACACCAGATGGCCGGATAGTACGTCACAATGACGAGAGTGTAAGAGAGGGGTATATAAGAAATGGTGGCAAAGAAGTAAAATTGTTCACAAGCGCTTTAAAAGCCTTTGAGTGCAATAACCGCATAGTTGTGGCACAAAGGAAGCATCTGGATGATATTTTACTTGATAGAATTATCTGACGACTGGAATGTGGACGTACCCAGCTGGAAGTATCCTAAGAACTTGGAATCGCCCAGAGTGTCATCTCCAGGCTTTGGCAACGATACCAAGATGATGGTAATGTGAGTAGATGTTACAGCACAGGTGTCCGTCGAGTTACAACGCCGAATCGCAATTTTTATTTATCATGTCAAACATATAGCATCTTTTTTGCTCTTGACCTTTTGTTTAATAAATAGGCATTACAAATAAGTCAAATTTGTATTGCTTCCGTCTCTTTCTTTGCCTGAAATTCATTATCCTTAATTTATGGACATGAGTGAATATTAACTATTAGTAATAATATACATGTATGATATTTAGATAATTATTAATGATTCATGAAAGCATATAATACAAAAACAAAGCTATAGATTGAATCAGTAGAAATTTTGAATTTGTAACACGCAATAAGAAGAGGTGATCATTTGAATTATAAACTTAAAATCAAATTTAATCAGTAAGGAAAAAAGATTCTCGACAATATATCGAATTTTTTATTTTATTTTGATTCAACTGTCTTATGTCTCCCATATATTTTAATCACAAAGATGAAATAAAATACTGAAAGATGATGTAAAAGAAATAAGAAAATTGGAAGTGTGAACAATAAATGCGGAATATTAAATATTTCTGGAATTGAAATATAAATGCATATATTTTCTCATTAATTTCTTGAAATATCAGTGTAGAAGTAAAAGAACAGTGTTAGGAATGCTTTGTAATTAATGCTATAAACAGTGTAAATAATTTATATCTGGATGTTTAGTACATTAATATTATTTTCTGTTGTACTTATTTTATGGTAAAATTTGTAATATTTACACGCAAAGCTGTCTCTTACATTATAATGGTGTTTCAATCGAAATTTTGCAAAATATTGGCGATACAAACAAGTTGGTATTATTCTTGGTGAATTGGCTTTCGTATGGATGCTTCTGGAGATTACTAGAGAAATTTATTAATATCAGATCAATAACGCAAGCGGAATTTTCGAGAAAGATCATGCAGACTATAAATAGCAATCACTCGCTGAAACTGAGTCAGTATTGTTTTGACTTTTAAACGCCAAGCGATTAGTTGCTTGGTAACAAATTTTGCATTCTTGTAAATACTGATAATTGTATCTGGGTGCTAAAGAAGATATGAAAAGAAACTGGGATTTATTGAGCGAATTTTAGTGCTGTATCCTGCATTTTAACCATTTGCCATATTATCCCGAGTAACCTCGAATTCGTATATAATGCAGTTAATTATCATCCTGAGAAAACTAGGGTGAAGCAGAATTTGTCAGAATGTTTTGTTTTTTAATGGTTTCACTCTCAGTCTGGAGGAAATGAAAGGAGATATTCAGCTCTGTTTGGGGGTTTGCTAAGTTTCGTTGGTTTAATGGATCTTTTTTGGCGGGACAGATCACGTGTTTTCCCTATTGTAGAGTACACGTCGGCTTGTGGAATAGTAATGCCTGAAGAAGGATAGTTCCATTGGAAAAAAGTAAAATAATGGCGATAGCGAAAACAATGATTTTTTCAGAGAGTGATTATGGTAGACATTGAAAATATTGGAAGTGATTCTTCTGTATGTAGCCTACATTTTGTACTGTAAATCAAGGGGTTAATGATCACCTAAATAACTTAAAATGGAACTGATTGAAAACATTATTTTAGAGAATCATCGAGACGATTTTTTGTCGCATCAATAAAATAGAGCATTCACCCGTCACCTCTCAGATTAACCTCTGGGCATTTTTCAGATGTTATTCTTGTTACTAAAAAATCTAATCTAACGAGACAGTGTGCTCTGTACAGGAAAGCCCAGTAAGAAACTAAACCAGGGATACCAGTGTACAGAAAGTAAGGTATCACTTTGTGTTGCCCTTCTTTCAAAAACTATCATGAAAAGATTAATGTTTAAGATTTTTTCCCCCATTTGCCCGAGATAACTCGGGATAGCAAACTAATGTTAAAACTAAATGCTTTTACACCCTATAAAAATTGAAAATTCTACTTCAAACTTGATTATTTTGTTTTGTTTATTTTCCTTGTAGTAAATAATAATATAAAAAAAAACGTGATGGTTTTTTCAACTTTTTTAAACAAATATGTAAAGGAAGCGGTTAAGAAATTTTTTTTATCCACAATAAACTTTCATCGCTCCTGAAGAATTGTTTCGCTTTTTAATAACATAAAATCCTCGAACTCCGACCTACGTAACGACAGTTTTCATTAGTTTAGAGTCCAATAGTTGTTTCGAGTAATGCTCAAACAATTCTCTAAGTACAAAATATTTTTCCCTAAAATCTTAATTTGTGTAATATATTAATAACTTGCCCACTTTTTTCTCTTTTTCGCAATGATTTTATTTCTTATGTCTCAGTACATTTTATCAGTAAACAAATGATTCTGAAAGTAAACATATTACAAGACAATCAAGTTTTAGAAGTTCAATATTATTATGTTTTAAGGAAATCAACTAGCAATTGTAAGAAAATGTTTACTTACTATGTACTGTAAGCTTCACAACAGTGCTCAGTCCCAATCCAACTCCATTGTTAGCCTCACACAGATAATATCCTTCGTCCGTTGGTTCAATGCTAGGAAAGTTTAGAGAACCATTCACTAAGATGTGAACGTGAGAGCTACTCACAATGGTTTTAAACTGTTCTGGGGGATGACCTACATGAAATTAAATGAAAATAACATATTTTTAAGCGGAATGAAATACACGTAACTAGGAAAATAATGCATATAAATTAAAATGACATCTAAGTTAAAAAATATTAATTAAAATATCACTGAGTACTTTGTTTTTGCATGTTTTTTTGTATTGCAGATTTAAGTAATACATAAAACATGTTAGATTTGAACAACCAAAAACTTTCATAAGCTTGAATTCTTAACACTAGAACGTCTGGGAGTTAGATTACCCTTTAAGGTCCGCCAGTGTCATTTTGACACCATGATATAAAATATGTAAAATAATTGCAATAACTAAACAATTGCGGGACTACTGTTCGGTAGGGATAGTTTTAAGACTTTTAAATATTATTCCATGTAATTAATATATTTTATGACCCTTTATATCATAAAAAAACTGACGTTGACATTATGTTTCGCGAAGCTTGCTGGACCACTGCTTTGTCGCAAGACATTTCGAGTCTCTAATCTGCCAGAAACATTGCTATTATACGGTATCCTTTAGTGCCATCCCTAGGGAAACATATACCAGTATTTACTAGACTATTATAATTATATCCGCAATTTCTTCAGATTCTTCGCAGTCACTTTCACACAATCGTTTGTCTTCATCGGAATCAAAATTACAACAAGACAACTCCCCACCATCCGATTCATTTTCTGAAAAAATCTCCTGTAATAAATTGGCAATTTCATTAGAGCTTAGAACTTTCCTACGAGCATTTGTTCCAGAGTGTTTACTTTACATAAAGTTCGAAAACCGAATGAGTTTTTTTTTTTTTTTTGATGAGCAGATAACCAAATGCTTTGTAACGAAACACTTAGGCACAACATTTCAAGAAGAAAATAAAATAAATTAGTTTGATCTGTTAACCCAATAGCACTGCATTCAATGCATTCAAGGTCAAATAAATGTCGATAGTACTTTGAGAAGTCTGTTTTACTGACATTAATGATGAACAAGTGCTATTTATGATGATAAATTGTCTTGGTGTCGAAATGACACCAGCGGACTTTCAAGGTATATTTAGTTATACAATTTCTCCAAATTAACCTAGAACCACAAAACATTTACTGTGTTATTACTATGGAAAATGAATGAAAGTCACGAACAAGTTTCAAATTTCCTGCAAAAATACAGAAAGGAGAACGAACTGAACAGGCTCTAGTTTTAAATTGACACCGATGGACCTTTTAGTGTTAAGAGTACATCCGCTTCACTGATGTATATGCATTTATTTTAAATATGAAAAATCAAACACTCTAATTATCATCATAAGCTTATAAATAGGTGGACTGTTAACAGCTTTTGAAAAACAATTGGTGGTACAAACAACACCAAAAAGCTTGAATATTTTACTTTCACAATTATTTCAATATTAGTCTGAAAATATCATATTCTTTTGAAGCCTTATATAACGACTACCAATGCACGCATTTTATCACTTCTTTTCAAATATAAAGAAAAGTAATCCATTGTACTTTTCAAACTAAATATATTTCACAAAAGGAGGATATACTTGTATGAAAATAAAAGTACTCGCTTTCATCAAGAGAAAAGCCACCGTCAAATTAAGGTCGCATCGAAAAGTATATTTAAAATTTACATTCTTTGCCACTGTGAGCAGCTGTTTTTTGCTCTAGATAAGGAGATGGAAAGAAGAAAAAAATTCTACAATTCAAATATCTGAGGAAAATTTTTTTAGTTTAGTTGTTTAGTTTTCGTATTTTCGCAACTTTTTTTTAGGGAACCGAAGACTTTTTTATTTTTATTTATTTAGCTTTTTCATTCACGAATGTATCGGAGGCCTAAAACTTCCGAACTGATTTTTTTCCTTCTTTTCTGGTAAAAAAAGTAAGAGATACTTTACTTAAGAAAGAGACGCCGAAATTTTTCTAGGAATTTATCTTTCAGTCGAATAACTCCACTGCATAGCCGTTTCTTCTTATAGCATCCCATGCTTCTGGAAGCTTCTTTGTTGTTTTTCTAACTAACATTTTCTCCGGATGGAATATATTTATGATATATGGTCTTAAGATACATATTTAGGACATTCGAATATTTTAGTTTACCACTGCATCTATCACGTAGTAAATGCAATATAGTTTTCTGAATTTAAGAATTTTGGAGCCTAAAAGAGTGTCTTCTTATAATAAATATAATTGCATTTCTTACTATATAGTGATCCTAAGAATAATTAGTGTGTTTCATGAAAAGGAATATATATATATATATATACAGTGAATTCCTAAGTCTCATAAGTATGAAAATTTATTTAATTGAAGCATTAAAGTTAATTTGTTAAATTATTTTTATTTTCATTGACTTAAAAATTAAGATCTGAGGTAATTATAAACTGTAATTATACTAAATTTTTGTAAAAAAAAATTGTGTGCATTTTGATACTATAATATAACTATTTTAGCAAAAATGTATAAACTATTAAAATGAAATCATACTTTTGTAAATTATATCAACTTTATAAAAACATCCATAGTTTGTTTAGTAAAAAAAATATTATGAATTATAAAAAATAATGCATTCCAAATAAAATTTTGTGTATTATCTAATCAATTTAAATGACGTGGTAAATAAAGCTAAGCGGAAGAGTAATATATTTTGTACAAAATATTTAATTTGATTTCTGTCTTAGAATTTGATGTATTTATTTCTTAATGCGCAGAAAGTATTTACATCAATTACGTAATTAATTATTCATTTTTCTTTCAAATTTAAGGAGTATAATTAAATTGTTATATTATTATTTAAATAATGAATTTAAATTGTAAGTTTTGGTGAGCACTAAAAACTAAATTTCTATTCAAAATGTGATAACATTAAATTCCATGAACGAATATGATGCAAAAACTTAAGTAAAGCAATATAAAAAATGCATATTTTTTTTAGTATTTCTAAAAAATCACAGAGTAATTTTTCTTCACGTACAGCAGCTGTTGCTGTAGTTTATGAATTTTTCACAAATTTATCTTCATTTAAAATTGTGAAACATTATTTTTCATTATATTTTGAAACCCTCAACCAAGTAAAATATATGAATTAACTTTTAAGGATTAATTTAACATGGATAATAATTAGTCAAAAGAAAATAAATGTGTAAGAAAATTATTTATTTATTTTCCTAATAATTCCTTCATTATTATATCATTCTAAATGAAAATCAAATAAACACGTAAATGAATATAATTTAAGAAGCAAATATTGAAATTAGAAAAGAAACAATTATATAATGTTAAAATAGGTAGTATATTCGGTATACGATATTTTTTCTCTTTTTTATAAAAATAAAATTGGCATTTTTAATCTTAAAAAAAATATTATTCAGATTTTACAATTTAATGTTTTTGAAGTTAAACTATTTCTTAGAAAAGAATTAAAAAATTTTGGAAGTGTTAATTATTTAATTTAAATTTCTTATTACCTTTTTAATGGAGGATTCTTTTTACTATATATAATTAAAATTTTCTTCGAAAATTCGATCTAGGACAATTATTTTAAATATTCATCTTTGATTTATGAGTCTTACGAATCGGTTCCGATTCTTGTATACTTATGAATGATAGGTGACGGATAAATATATATTTATTCTAAATTTTAGAATGCTGTATTATTATTTCAGGTTTGAATAATAAAGTAAGATGCAGATCTAAATTCATGTAGCCAGTAATATTATAATCGAGTAGAAAGATAATTACTCGTAATAAGCAAAAACATGCGTACAAATGCATATATATGATAAGAGTAGAACTAATGAAATGTAAAATGTTTATCAACAATCTAAAAGTGTATATGTGTAATTCAAAATAATAATCAAAAAGGCTCCTGTATATTTAACATATATATATATATATATGTAAAAATTCCCAGTAATATAATCCTTTTAAATACCTTTTAATTATCGGGTCCATCCCTTCAGGCCCCACATTTTAATAATAAATTAGCTAGCCGACTAACGAGAATATTTTTAACTACATCTAGCTACCCACTCAGATCATGTGATTTGAGCCGCCTATAAATACCGAGATTCTTGGAGACCCTTTCTCTCTTTCGCTTCTCTATTTTGTCTGCGTCAACATGTAGCCGGCTGCAGCTTGTTTTGTGCTTTTGTGTATGTTTTGTGTGTGTGTATTGTGTCGTCCTTGTAATGTTTTATGTGTTTAAGATGTGGAATAAATAGTTTTAATTAATCACAGGACTGCCTCGTCAATCCCAGCCAAAGAAACCATCAACAATAGCGATCATATTATAAAGAATCATTCCAACAACATCTTCTATTCCATATATATACTAAAGGTAAAATTTAAAATTAAATAACTGATGAAAGTTTATTTCAAAGTAAAAAAAAACAGCTTTAAAATTAAATTTTGAAATTTTAGAAGAGATAAGCTTTAACTACATGTTTATAAGTGCATTACTAAAGATCCAAATATTTTTACATTTTATGAAAAGTGCTTTTAATTCATTTTTAAATGTCAAACAATTTTTATTGAGTTTCAGACTAGCGGTTGAATTTACCGCAAAATTGGGATATAAATTAAATTTTTAATCGTGTAAGATAATACTGTTTATACATAATGAAAATTCCCTCTCTTTCTCTGGGTTAACTTCTTAATTAGTAAATGCTGAGTTAATTTAATCGTATGTATTAATAAACAGTTTATTTGATGGAATGCGATTGTGTAGTGCTTTCTCGACAATATTTGATGACTGAGTTTTGTATGAACTTTGCTAGTAATTATCTTCCTCGTAAGGAAACGTTAAATTGATTAATGTGGTAATGTCTTAGAATAACGATGTTATCCGAAAACTCATTTTTAATATCGAGATGGGAAATTTATGGTAATTTATTCTACATCTTCCAGTGTCATATTTATCAAGATGATACTTTATAATTCAAAGTTAGAATTATGCTTTGCTTTAAATAGCTTTCCGGTGTTAATATGAGAATTGTCATTTAAAATCTCCAATTAAGTATTATATTACTAGTTGATTTTTAATGTTTTGAATTACCAATGTTTCTCCTAAAATTTCTTATTGTGAAACGAAAGTGCTGCTAACTGTATGAAACGATATATGAATTGATTAATGAAAATCTGAAATCTATTTTAATATTTTAAATTCTTAGAAGCTACTATTAGTAAAAAGTGATGAAAGTTTTCTTTTTGTTTCACTCTTAGCATCAGAATCGTTTTCTTTTTATTGCTTTAAATTAATAATTTTTAAACTGAAGTAATATTGTTTTTTATAAGCCTTTGATCAAAATCTGAAGATATATCTTATATCCGGGGGAGGGGAGAGAGAAAGTAGTTCTACACTCAAAATGCCACTGTAACATCCGCTATAGAGAGAGAAAAGAAACTCCTGTGATATAGGAAAGATAAGGAAGAAATTTCAAAAATAGGGATTTTAAATAACGTTTATTTAGAAATTACACTCACACCAAGAAGTTCTGACCCGATAAGGGAAGGAAATTTCAATGACAATATGTTATGCATTTGAACACTGGGTTAAATTGAGGGGAAAGAGACCGTTCTGACCATGAAAAGAAGTGAAATATTTCAAAAAAAGTAATTTTAATGTTGTTGGTGCTTATGCCACCTGATTGACAGTAACATTATTCATGGTCCAAGGGCTGGAATTGTACGCCTGTTGTTAGCCTAAGCTTTGAGCCCCCATTATAGCAATTACTAACATCGTACGCGTACACGCCAACACAGAAGTGCTTGCGCCGTGTAGGAAAGAGGAAATTAACATGGGGATTAAGTTACACACTTGGTAAAAACCCGTGCAACCCGGGCCATGCAGCTAGTCTCCAAAAAAGTATTATATTACTTCTAATTTTTAATGTTTTGAGTTAACAATTTTTTTCTGGAATTTCTTAATGTGAAACGAAAGTGCTATGAATAAATAGATTTCTTTTTTTAGAAAAAATTGTGTCGAAAATTAAATTAATAAATATGTAAGTAGGTAATAGAAACAGTAATTGACAAAATGAAAAATATATTTTATTAGTTTAAGCAAAAAATTCCATGTTTAATTTTAAGAAATTTAAAACTAAAGGCAGAAAAAATTGGAAATAAAGATTTAAAATTCTTTTGAAAGTAGTTTTTAATAAAATTTACTTGTTTGAATTTCTAATTAATGATTTGATTTTGCAATTACTTTCAATTTGTAACATTTGTTTTATTATTTAGCATTTATTTGGTATTATTAATTTATTTATTTTCAGTTTTGTCATTTGGGTATGATACTTGAGGTTCTCTGGCATTATTTTATGAGTTTTCAAAAAAAATAAATGAACTTTAAGGGAATTGATTACGACTTAATTAATAATTAAAATACATAACAAAATATTGAATCAATTATATATAAAGGAATTCCTTAATTTATCTATACTAATGAAAAGTTTAAAAAAGAATGAATGCAGTGTTTCTAAGCCTTTGTATCGCAGCAGACCGGTCAATGTCTGATAATTTAATTGTAATTAATTGTGTTTAATCATGCCTTCAGAATAAATGCAGTTGCACCGAAAAATTAATATTATGTGATTTAACATGGAGTACCACGTTATTTCCATTAAAATATCAAACAACCCATTGAGGAATACACCACAGTAAGTAAAATGGTAATACTTTAATGTACCTTGCACGGTACAGTACTATTTGATCCATGGACTGGGGCTTAGATCCATTTGTGGAAGAATAAAATAATAATCTTAAATATAATAATAATTTTTAAAATGAAATTTATAACCAATAATATTAAATTTAAGAAATAATGTAAAACAAGATAAATTTATTTCTGTTAAGAGGGTCTGGCACATTAAGTTTTGGAAAATTGTCGATTTTCACATTTAATACATACATAAGTTCAAACATTTCTGTGTAAAATGATATATGATATGAAAAATACGATAGTATAAAATATTCAATATGACATTATGGCATGGTTGTTAGAAGTAATTTAAATAATCTACATAGCATGAAAACTGCTATTTGGGCTAATTATCATCATCTTTGTCTTCAAATGAGAACCCTTAACATGGATGTGTCCTGCGGGTAAAAATTCATCGTGAAAGTTTTAAGGAGAGAAGCTGAATATAACGAAATACACTATTATCATTAAACACACAAACACGTCCTATCTACCATAAAGAAATAAATAAATAAACTTTTTAGAGATCTAGGTGATACATATATTATTAAGAAATGTTTACATGGAAAGACGCATAACCCCAAAATGGGACAGTTAATAACACAATATGTCAGTGATTCCAAAATCTACATTTGTAGAATTCAAAAATCTAACATTAGAGATAAACATGGCTATTGTCACAGTTCAAAATGAGTCATGTAGCAGAATCAATATCATTAAACATTGTGCTATGGAACCTAGTTGAAAATATGTGTCATGCTTCAAAAATCAGATGTATGTAGGATTCGTGTAGGATGAAAGTATCTTGAGATCCCCCCCCCGAAAAGGCTTAATTGTTAAAACCAATGAAAAAAAAAAGAGAATTAGATGAGTCTTTTTTTGGAACAGAGTGTAAGGAAAATGTTCCTTATGCTTCTGGAAAAGTACTAAAGAAAGTAAATGCTCAAAAATTACAAATTCTTACTTTAAAGCCTGTTTTTTTTTTCAAAATGTGATATTTTTCACTTTATGTACCTTTTTCTCAAAACCTATTACTAATATTACCTTCAAATTTTCAGTGAGCATAATTTAAACGAGTTTACATATTTAAATAGAAGAAATTAGATATATTAGATTAGCAAACGTTTTAGACAAGGCCTTTTTAATCTAAATTTTAAGGGAAAAAATTGAACATTTTTCAAAAAATTCATAATTAATTTAATTTTTAACAAAAAGACAAAATCCTTCGTTAAAGTGTTATTGATAGTACGCATAACCTACTGTAAAATGTTATCCATGAAAAAAAAGTAGTTTCAGAAAAATGTACATAAACTTTCGCAACTATATAACATGTGCTCCTATGAACGCCTGGAACTCCTTAAACAATCTAAATCACTTACCAGTGGCTTTCTTCCAGCGTATATGAGGATGAGGTACACCATCAGCCTGGCAGCTTATCTTTGCTGGCCTACCAGAAACAGCAATTATATCACTAGGTTCCAACACCCATCGAGGGGGTACTAAAGAAAAAAAAGGACCTTTTAAAAATTCTGACGACAATAAACAGAAAAAAATTTAAAATGAAAAACAAAAATCCAGAATTAATTTTTAAGCCAATCCAGCAAATTTATCTCTATTTACTGGAATTTCAATTTGTCTATAACTCAAATGAGTTATTGCAAGTAAATTAAATTTTAGGAATTGGATGTGCAAGTGTAATTATTTTCCTTTAATTAAAGAAATGTTTTATATTTATATAAATCAATTGAGTAATGGTAATCCATTTTCAAAGCTCTTGTTAACTATAATAAATTATGTAAAGTAGAAAATGGTGCTAAGATTAAACATAAAAAAGTCATTTTATTCATTTGAATAAAAAGTATTTCTCGTTAAACATTTGTTTAAACTCGTTATCGTTAAATTCAAAGCGTAAAAAAATGTTAGATTAGTGAAAACTCCAACTCAAAGTATTTTACGAATTTTATATTCACATTCAATACTTTTATTGATTAAAAAAATAAATAATCTACCTCATCAAAATAAATCTTTAAATTTAAGAGTAATAAGTTTTTAAATTGAAAAGTTAATGAATCATTTAATAAAAAATGTTAATACATAATTAAACTTAAAAAGCTAATAAATTAATTCAAGCCAGAAGAAGCTATTAAATTAGTTTAAGTTAAAATATAATAGATTAATTTAACACAAAAATACTCTTTGAAATAAATAGAAGTACAAAGAAGAATTAGATATATAAATAAATATTGTTTTCAAAATTGTATTTTTTTAAAAAATATTTATTTTATCTCACGTTTTTTTCATGAAATTATTAGTACATAAAAATTAATATTATTCCTAAATGTATTAATATTCTGTAACTGATATAAATCCTGATTAACATTTCGTACAGTCCCTACTTTATATAAAATAATTTATAGTATTTTTGAAGTATGTTTTGGGTAAACAAAATGTAGGCATTTCATAAATAAAGTTAATACTGTGTTTTTCTTCATTATCTCATATATCAGCATTTTTTTAATAAAATGAATACTATGTGCTCCATTATTTTTTCATAAATTAGAATTTTTTAAATAAAATTAAAACTATTTCTTTATTATTTAATAAAAAACTAATAAAAGTTTCCTATTATTTCATATATTAGTATTTCATAAATATAATTAATACTGCAGTCGGACCTAATATTTAACGAATTCACTAAATGCCGCAAAAATGTTCGTTTTGTGGAAAATTCATCAAATAGAGATTCGTGTCTTTCAATATACTATATAAACTACATAAAAAAATTGTTAAATTTATAAACACTGTATATTATTAAAAACAAGTAATTATTCACATATTTTTTCTGTTAATAATGTCTTATTAATATATTTTACCCATTAAAAAGAAATCTACAAGTATAAAAAAACATTACTCAGCAGGAATACACTGATTTATCACACACACAACTTAACAAAATTATTTTTAGATTAATGAATTTTAATGACTCACAAACATTCTGTTTTAAGCATACAAAAGATTTTATACATGTGTTATCGTATAACCATAAATTTAAGGCATATCTTACGTATGTTTTAAAACTTAGTTACTGCTTAAGTTTGTTAATTGGGAATTTTATTTCTCTGGGTTCTAAGAAGCCTATTCTTCTATGAAATAATAAGAATAGGCTTCTCAAACTTGCAATATTTGCGACCCAATGTTCATCATAATTTCCATCGCGCTCCTCCTCCATACACTAACAATGTATATAATTCAATGATACTATACTTTAATGCTAAAGATACAATACAACTTTAACCTTATAATTGCCACCAAAGTGTATAAACACCTCGCTCAGCCAAAGCATCAATTGCCCCGTACCTATATATACGTCTTTCTGAAGAATCATTTTTTTCTGTACACTACTATTCATAAAATTAATCCGAAGACTTTTAAATGCAATAAAAAGACTTTGATGTTGTGTGCTTGCAAAGAATATACTTATTTCAGACGATTATCTTATTTATTCCTTTTCTTTTACACACATCATTCAATACATCACATACGCACGCTTACGTAGATAATGGCGGCATTGGGGAGTGAATCCCATACTTTTTAATCAGCAATTAATGGATTAATTATAAACCGTACAATTTATCAAGGTAAGTGTTAATGTGTGTATATAATTTTATATTTGTGAGAAACCCATGGGGTCATTGGTAGTTATTATAAACTTGTTCGTAACTTAGTATTACTAAATTAAATATAAAATATATTGTGTAGTGCAGATACATTTAAGATTTTTATATCAGTGTAAGTGTGCATTTTTTCTTAATATGTCAGAAGGTATTTTGGTTATTTATTTTCAGTTCCTTAACTGTTTTTGAAATAATCTTTTGTTTTCGACTTTTCAATGTGCTCGAGCGCTTCTCGTAGATTTATCAATCCCCCTATGGGGGTGCACCCCATAGTTTGAAAAACGCTGTTCTTAGTGAGTTAGACACGTGGTTAAATTACTTCAAGGTATTTTACCACCATAGCATGTGTTAAAAGAGAGATAATTTTGAAATATCTAGAACTATTTTAAAAATATTGAAATAAGAAATCGAATTCTAAGATAAGTTCCTTAAATAAGACATTTCTTTATCTGTTTGTAAGCTGTTTAACGAAGAAAATCTTAAAAAGATCTAGGTTTTCTAGGAATAAGTTCAAAAAATAGGAATTCGCTAAATAGAGTTTCGACTATATGGCTTTATTATTCCATATATAAGTATTTCATAAATAAAAATACTGAGCTATAAGATCATATTACAAAGCATAAACACAGTTGAAATGCAGATTTTGATTATTACTATCTTACCTTTCACAGTTAAAACAGCACTATAAGATCCAGTGGCTACGTCATTTGTCGTAACGCACGTGTAATTACCATTATGCTTATAGGCCAACTCTTTGATCGTGAGTGTAGACACACGACCTTCTTGAGCATACATGACAGTTGCATCTAATTCCTCTTCCATTAAAATTTGGCCGTCTTTGAGCCATCTCGTAGTTAAAGGACCATCTCCGGAATCTACAATGCAAGTCACTGCTGTTAACATGCCCTCGTGGAGATTATCCTTGAAAGCGAAACTTGCTACTTTAGGCCCGGCTGCAATTACAAAAGCAGAAATAAATAATTAATAGGGAATAGAATAATATAAACTTAAATCTTACTGTTAGTGGTTACTTGGTTTTGTATAATTTATTACTAAATATGAACTTAAAACGCATAAATGACTAAAAAGAGCCCATAACGTGCATTGATAAATTTGATGCACATATAAAGAACCGTAAAATACGGCGTATAAGACGCACTTCTACTTTCAAGATGCCTTTCTTAATTTTTAGGTACATTCAGCGTATAACTTTAACCTCCTTTCTTACGAAAACTCCTCATATGTGCGTTGAAATGCTGTTATGTTTTGAAATCTCTTTTTTACTCGAAATATTATCCTAAAAATTTGATAAAGTAGTATATTTTTAGAACTAAAACCCTTTAAGTGCATTTGAGGAATTATATTTCTCTTAAGTAAGCAGCAATTCCGTTTCGTAGAAGTCGAATATTTTTTAATGCACATCTTCTATTTAATGCTTATCATCGCGCACCCGTCAATTTCAATCTCATTTTTGTGTTAAAGTTTTTACACCTATTTTGAGGTGATAAATCAAATTACATATCTATTTTATTAGCTTTAACAACTTTCTAACGTAAAACTTGGGGATTCTTCTATTTTTATCTAAATTATTAAGGCTAACATATAAAGTAATGATTGTTGTAGGAATATATAAAACCAACATAATTTCAATAATAACATTTTCACGAATAAATCCCAAATTATTAACTATATATGTATATTTGCTAAAATTTTAAAGAGAAAAAAGATTATGTGTAAGGATAAAAATATTTTAAATATTTTAAGATACTTTTTTCAGTAATATAAGGCTTAAAATATTTACATGAAATAAATTATTCTTAAGACATAAAAACACAATTTTATGTAAATTAAAATATTCAGTCCTTACTTATTCACAATAAAAGTACATATTTCCCAAATATAGATGCCGAAGCTTTTTATATCACTCAACTTTTTAAATTAATAATTTTTTATAGCAGAATGAATGAAATGTTTTGTGCTATTAATATTTGAATTATAAATCCTTGTATAAAACTAAAAATTATTATTAAATAGTATTTTAGACTTTTAGTTCAATCATTAATAAGCTTTCTGCATATATTTAAAACTGTATCATATGAAACTAAAAAAAATTATGAATATTGCAACAAAACCTTTTATGAAAAAACTCATATGATGCAAAAATGCATAAATAAATTTATTTAAATATTACCAATATATCATACAATTTAAATAAAAAGTTTTTTCTTAATAGCTCTTTAAAAATTAGCTACTTATTTAAAAATTAACAGAAAAGTATATAACTCCTAGTGGTCATTATGTTTATAACTAATTATCTCAGGAAAGGTTTCTTTCTTTTTTTCTTTCTTAGTCTAAATGTTATACAGAGCAAGGTGATTTGAATATGTGTTTTAATTTTAATACTTAAATTAAAATATTTATATTTAGAATAATACATACAATTTACTTTCACTTCATTATAATACTTTTTTCTTAATACTGCCATATTTTTAATTTTGATACTTTATTTCTAGAAACTTAGGCTTGAACTAATATTCTGTATAAAAAACGCATATTTTATGTAACATTTGAAATAAAATTTAAAAAAAATACTTAAAATGAAGTTATTGCTAGTATGTTTCTAACAAAATGCATTGCTTCTTTTTTAAGTATTTTGAAATGTCTTTAATGCAAATTATATGTTGAAATAAATAAAAAAAAACAAATTTCAAAACGCAATGTAGTTTTTGCTCTAGGATACAACCTGGGATTTAAATCTCAATTTCTTAAAAATATATATTTTAAGCAAATTAAATATTTAATGCAACGTTTCATTATATTATCAAATAATTTATTTATTTTTTTAATTAAAAGCAATATTTTAATACCCTAAACAAAATTATATTATATTGTATACATGTATTAGCAAATATAAACATTAACTACTGTTGAGGTTCAGTTTCTAATTCAAAATACCTAAGCACAATTTTTTACACGAATATTTACATTTAAAAATGTTTTAACGAATGTAAACATAAAATTCATTTGCTTAGAAAATATTCATTTGCATTTGGGAAAAATTAGTTTTCTAAGAATATTTAAGAAAAGTGTTTTCACTTTCCTACTTAAATATTTAGAAAACAATACCATTTGAATTGCGAATAGAGAAGTTTTACTTTTTTAATTATATACAATACATTCTATTATTCAGAATTCTCATGTGGGTAAAAACATACCTTTCGAATGCGAAAGGAACGTATTGTTTATATCATGGTAAACAATGAAATTAATGTTTGCATTTTACAAAGTTTGACTGTTTACTTGACAATGCCTCAGAAAACACGCGATAAACAACCTTAATAAGCAATTTCAAATCTCTTTTCAAAATCCTTGTTAAGAACTGATTCCTCTGAATAACGTTTTGTTTATTTATGTTATTATATAAATATGTATTTTCCGAGCATTTCTATCAATGGAGGTAATACACATAAAGGATAAGTCCACTTATTTATTTTTAGAAAGAATTTGTTTTTGAAAAAAAGAAGTAAAGAAATTTTATGTTTCTAAAGCAAGCATACGAAAATATCAAATGTTTAATTTAATATTTTGTTACGAATATTGTTTATTATATATGATAAGAAAGTTAAAAGAAGAAAAAGTTAAAAATTTGAGTTTATATATATAATATATATATATACACATATGTGTGTGTGTGTGATATTAGAGAGCTGAATCTCTTAAGAAAGTATTGTAATGAATAACAATATATTTTCGAAGAGATATTTTTTTTTTTTTTGTAAAAGCATTGAATTATAGGAGAGTACACACATTTACGATTTTTTACGAAAAAAATTTGGAGAATTGATTTGTCAAAGATATTTACACTTTAAATAAATTAAGTTTGTACAGATTGTTTTATTTAAAGAACTGTTATTTTAAAAAATATATTTCAGGTATCTGGTTTAGTAGCGTTTTGAAAATGTGTGAATTAAGTTTATTTCTTATGTTTATTCAAGTATATATACACTGCTGGCCACCGTAAATGCAACATCAAGAAAGACATGATATAGCTTAACAAAACTTATTTTGTAGATAACATGTTGACCAAGTTTTAAAGCATTAAATTTATAGAATTCTGTGAAGTGTTCTTCCTACCATAATCAGTAGCCAGAGTCGCCGCTATTGTTGGAGATCACCGCTGCCACACGCCTCGGCATTGATTCAAAGCGACTTTGGATGTTTTCTTTGGTACAGTAGACCAAGCAGCTTCCTCACGTTGCCAAAGATGATCTGGTGTAGCAGCTGGGAGTGTAATCTGTGTCCATCGTTGAGCAACCATGGACCACAAGTTTTGTATCATGGAAAGATCCGGAGAGCGAGCGGGCCAGGGAAACAATTCAATCTGGTGATTGGCGAAAAACCTTTGGAGAATGCGTGACATCTGTGGTCGCGCATTATCCTGTTGAAATATGGGTGTGGCCAAGCCCTGAAGGTAAGGATGGACAACTGACTCCAATACCTTGGAGAAGTAGCGCTGGCTGTTTAAAGTACCGGCAATGCGTACTAGAGGAGTACGAGAGTGATATCCAATACCGCCCTATACATTAATACCCGGTGCAGGACCAGTGTGGCGGTACATAACGCAGTTGTTCAGCATCCTCTCTCCACGGTGTCTCCAGACTCAAATCTGACCATCGTGGTGTTGCAGACAGATGCGCGACTCGTCAGTAAAGACAACTTCATACCATTCTGTTGTCCACATCCTTTTTCATTGCACCATTGGCGGCGGAGACGTCTGTGGTTCTGCGTCAAGGGTAGACCAAGAAATGGACGTCTTGCGGGCAGCCCACTTTGCTGTAAACGGTGTCGAATGGTACGCGCAGACACTGAATGATGCGTTACAGACTCAATTTGCGATGCTATGGTTCGTGATGTGACTGAACGATCCGTCACTGCCATGCGCACAATTTTCCTATCCTCATGAGAAGTGGTGCACTGAGGCGGATGCGATCGACCACGTCGGTCCATCGTACTCTCCTGCATCCAACGGTCACATATCCACATTACAGTTGTTTGGCTTCGTCCAACACGACTACCGATTTCCCTGATAGTTAATCCACAATCTCGGTAGGCCACTCTAACCTTCCTCTGTCGAACTCGGATACTTGATCAAAAGCTGATCGCTTTTTTCTACGAGACATAACTTATCGTTGTTTGAAAACCACAAGAAAAACACAATTGCCGAACATGAAATCGTTGAAATCTCCAAGCCTGAAATAGCTCTTTGAGGTCACACCACAGGCGTGCGTGATGTGTCTGCGCTGAAATTCTAATCATTTGCATATCTCACCTCTCCACTAATACATGTTGTAAATTTCATGTTATTTGCGTGCTTCCTTCAGGGTGTTGCATTTACGGTGGCCAGCAGTGTATATATATATATATATATATATGTGTGTGTGTGTGTGTGTGTTTGTGTATGTATATATGCAGTCGTACCCTGACATAATGAACCCCTATTTAAAAAATTTCGTGACTGAAAGCGGTGTTCACCAATGTGCTGGGTTAAGATAAATCAAAACATTTTTTTCCCTTTATTACTTCCTTGACATTTCTAGAATACGATGGTAATGTGATTTATTAAAATTAGAAGTCGGTATAAAGAAGCAAGTGTTATATGAGCAGCTATTTGGAGCGGTGAGTTGGCTGTCGAAGGCTGGGCCTATTGTGTACAGACCGCTTGATAACATTGATCATTCTATACAAATATACGTTCACACAAATATAGCCAAGTTGGTACAGGCTTAAAAAGGAAATATCTATAGTTATTCTATATTTCTTTGAACGTGTTTTAGTCTTCGCCACCAAACACAGCTGATTGAGGATGTTAAGATTTCATTGTTTTAATTGGACTTGGAACTTTAAACGCGTTTTTCTCAAAACTGTGTTTTTCAAAATTTCCTTTGTCATATATCAGAAATGGTTTGACCGACTAACTTCAAATTTATAAGACGTACTCAGCAAACACATACGTATCAAATGGACAGGATCACTCCAAAATTCAAAATATTTCAAGACAAAAACATAACCCCCCTCCCCATGAAATTCAAACTTTTTCTTCAAATGCCTAACAAAAATCCAATTTTTGATATTTTTAATTGAGTACGGTCCATTCTATGCATTTCAGCCTAGAGATCAAAACGTCGTTAATGATTCTGTTACAGATAAGCCAATCAGCCGGAAATGTGTAGAAAGTGAGAGTCTATTTTTTCGAGTGAGTGAGTGAATATTAACGTCGCACTGATTAGTAACACAAGGGCTTTTGGCAACGGTCGCTTAATTTTGAACCATAGTCAAGTGACGTGGACGACACCAGATCTGGCATCCCCTCTGTCTTAATGACCACACTACAACAACGGGAGGACGTTTGAGCTCTCGACAGATTTAACGTGCATCGTTCCCCTACCCGGCGGATCTTCAATGATACTGGGATCCAAATCATGACACGCTAGCCATGATCCAATGCCTAGACTACTTGGCTACCGTGGCCACTCCATTTTTTTTGAGTCGTGTGTGTTCAGAACAATATAGCTCACGCTCTATTGGACATTTTCGGCTAAACATTTATATACATACTCTTAAAATTCATATAAAGAAAAGATAAAAAGCTTAAAGCTCTATCTATTTACAGAACGTCCAAAAATTCTCTAAAAATTCTTAGGAAACAGGCCTTTACATGGGCCAACATAACTAATTTGTCTCTTTTTCCGATGAAAACAAATGCAAAACACTTATTTAACGAATTATTTCACAGTTAAAATTATTAATTTGCTCGCATTGCAAGAATTTGAATTTTTTAAAGTGATTTCTTTTTTGTCCGGAACAGAAAAAAAGATTTTTCTTGTAACTGGCAAATTTCGAAGACACAGACCATTATTAGATTTTGCTGCAAACGAGTTATGAGTGCAATTGTGTGTCTTTTGAATAGGACAGGAAATTCCTTTTTTTATCTCATGCCACTTCACAACTCGAAGGATATTTTAAGATTTTAATGATTATATTACATTTAATGAAGAACTAGCAATCAGCACAACTGAAGTTAAGGAAATTGTTGATTTGTCGAGGCAATGAATTATGATTCTTATGCAGAAATTGATAATGAAATTCTAATCAAAACTATTAAATTTTTTAATGTTGTACGTTGTTTGAAAACTGACAAAATACCTGATGCAGCAAGATGCAAAAGGAGGCAGTATTTTTTTTCTGTGTATTAAGTCAGAATAAGAACTACTTCGAGTCAGGAAAGCAAAAATATTGTCAAAATTTATTAGTCAGTATTTAGCATTTCCAATTAACTAATGCATAATAAACAGAATATATTTTTAGCTGTTAAAAAAAGCATGTCGCGTAACATCTCCCATTCTTTGAAACCTCTGCCACAGTCTTAAGATCACAGACTGGTCAACATTCAGATTTCGAGACACTTCGGTTTGTGATCGTGAGGATTCCGACATTCCAACGATTCTTCCTTTCGAAAATATGTCCAATTGGCGTCTTTGTGCCATCATTCACCTGGTTTGATGGTTAACAACGTTCCTTCGCGCAGCGTTTGCACTAAACTTGTCTGAACTGCGTATGCTGCGTGAATCGGTTTGTCTGCGTTCCGTCATGCACCGGTGTAACTCATTTATTTTAATATTCCATATTTCTTTTTAAATTCTGTTGTCTGGTTATCTTGCAATTTCAATTCTTTTCAGTTTTAATTATGTTTATTCTTCTCTCTCCTGTAGAGAAATTTTTGATATATATATATACACTGGTGTCCAAAAGTTAAGCATTATTCATAAAATGCGAAAAACATGGAGTAAATATTCGTAAAATTATTCAAGATTTCTTGCGGATATGAATTGGGTGAAGAAGAAACATTGGGTTTATGCAAAACTTTTCAGTCGACTACGACCTGCTCGAAACACCAGTGCATGTCGGAACACGGACAAACCGATTCACGCAGCATACGCAGTTCAGACAAGTTTAGTGCAACCGCTGCGCGAAGGAACGTTGTTAACCATCAAACCAGGTGAATGATGGCACAAAGACGCCAATTGGACATATTTACGAAAGGAAGAATCGTTGGAATGTTGGAATCCTCACGATCACAAACCGAAGTGTCTCGAAATCTGAATGTTGACCAGTCTGTGATCTTAAGACTGTGGCAGAGGTTTCAAAGAATGGGAGATGTTACGCGACATGCTTTTTTTAACAGCTAAAAATATATTCTGTTTATTATGCATTAGTTAATTGGAAATGCTAAATACTGACTAATAAATTTTGACAATATTTTTGCTTTCCTGACTCGAAGTAGTTCTTATTCTGACTTAATACACAGAAAAAAAATACTGCCTCCTTTTGCATCTTGCTGCATCAGGTATTTTGTCAGTTTTCAAACAACGTACAACATTAAAAAATTTAATAGTTTTGATTAGAATTTCATTATCAATTTCTGCATAAGAATCATAATTCATTGCCTCAGACAAATCAACAATTTCCTTAACTTCAGTTGTGCTGATTGCTAGTTCTTCATTAAATGTAATATAATCATTAAAATCTTAAAATATCCTTCGAGTTGTGAAGTGGCATGAGATAAAAAAAGGAATTTCCTGTCTATTCAAAAGACACACAATTGCACTCATAACTCGTTTGCAGCAAAATCTAATAATGGTCTGTGTCTTCGAAATTTGCCAGTTACAAGAAAAATCTTTTTTTCTGTTCCGGACAAAAAAGAAATCACTTTAAAAAATTCAAATTCTTGCAATGCGCGCAAGTTAATAATTTCAACTGTTGAAATAATTCGTTAAATAAGTGTTTTGCATTTATTTTCATCGGAAAAGAGACACATTAGTTAAGTTGGCCCATGTAAAGGCCTGTTTCCTAAGAAATTTAGAGAATTTTTTGACGACCTGTAAATAGATAGAGCTTTAAGCTTTTTATGTTTTCTTTATATGAATTTTAAGAGTATGTATATAAATGTTTAGCCAAAAATGTCCAATAGAGCGTGAGCTATATTGTTCTGAATACACACGACTCAAAAAAATGGAGTGGCCACGGTAGCCAAGTGGTCTAGGCATTGGATCATGGCTAGCGTGTCATGAGTTCGATCCCAGTACCATTGAAGACCCGCCGTGTAGGGGTGGGATGCACATTAAATCTGTCAAGAGCTCAAACGTCATCCCGTTGGTGTGGTAGTTAAGAGAGAGGGGATGCCAGCTCTGGTGTCGTCCGCGTCACTTGACCATGGTTCAAAATTACGCGGACCGCCGCCAAAAGCCCTTGTGTTACTAATCAGTGCGACGTTAATATTCACTCACTCACTCGAAAAAATAGACGCTCACTTTCAACACATTTCCAGCTGATTGGCTTATCTGGGATAAAAAACATTAACGACGTTTTGATCTCTAGGCTGAAATGCATAGGATTGACCATACTCAATTGAAAATATAAAAATTTGGATTTTTATGACTGCTTTATATAATGCAATATTTGTATTATGGGACTTTTAATTTAAAATACAATATTTTGCTGGATTGGGTCAATTAAATTGTTGCAATCGTAGAAATAATGAGACCTAGTATATATTTTTAGATCTACATTTATGTGGTTACGTTGAAAACTCCAACATAAAACAAACAAGATACGACATTAAGATGCGAGGTGTACACCATTCATAAAAGCATTATTTCTTAACTTCAGAAATCTCTCCTATTTATAATCATGCTCAACCTTAAATTATTAAAATCTTATCATTTCCGGTAAACGCTTTTCTGATTTGTTTGCATTCGTGGATGATGCACGAATTCATCATCCTAATTTAAAACTCTGAACTCTCTTTCGGTTTTTAGGAGATAAGGTTATGACTATTTCCAGCTTAGTCTTGGTGGGCACAGGACCATTGTAAATTAAAATCCCTCGAGAAAAAATTTGCTTGAATTGTTAGAGATACTTTGCTTATTTTTTTATTTACTTATTTTACTTTGAAAACAGTTTGTATTTAGAAAAACTTACAAATTCATATGGCTTTTAATTAAACTCAATATTACTATTATTCGAGGTTACAATTTTAACTATGACAATGATATATGAAACTCTCAAATGCTTAATAATAATTCTTATGTGGTTGTCTTAAATTATGCAACATCGTTATATAATTACCTTCATATGTTTTTTTTTAAATTTTGAAGAGAACATCAAAAGTAATAAGAAAATTTATAATTGACATCAAATTCATTTTTTTATTCTCATTGCATTTCAGAAAAATAGAAGGGTGACCCCTACACTCTCCAAACTTAAATACTTCACACCACTATAAAGGAGTTACATTTCTATAAATTTAACATACATCTTCCATACTTCACGGAAGGTCTTTAGTAGCACCATAGTGAAAATCTACGACTCGATAGAAAAATCGCCGGACAATAGTGTATACCAGAATTATGTGGAAATATAGTTTAGAAAAATAAATAAATATTATCTTCAATAAGAATAAGATAATATTATTATGTGCTTGCTTGGAGAGATATGTAAATGAGAAAGTTAACAAACATTTGCCAAATAAACTTCACGAAAGTATGTATGTTAAAATAAACATTGTTACTATAAAAAAAATATTAATGTAAATATAACTAACGGCATAGTATTTTTTAATGCTGCCTCTTTTAGAATATATTTTATTTCGTAAAATATAAAACATCATACGGTATTTTGTAATAAATAATTTAATGCACTTATATAAAATTATAGTTCGATACTGCTTAAAAGATAAATGAAAATTTTACTTCTATTAATATGTTTTTAAGAAAGCAGAATATCTTCGAATCTGATGTGAAAATACATACGTATATCTCCAATCCTATTATTTTGAGTTTAGAGGCTATAAATGTATTTCTTCCCACCATATTTTCTATTTTTACAGAAATATTTTTAACACTTTAGGCTACGGATTATGTAATTATAAATTTAATAAACCCCATTTTTTTTGGAAAAAGCAAATTATAAATACGAAATAACACTTTTAAGTTACTTGTATTATATATTACACATTTGGTGTATAATTATTTTTGGAATAATAGTAGTTCATATAAAATTTTTATATTCATCCCATTGACTCGAAGTTTATGTGTTTATTTAGAATATAAGTAATAACATTTATAAATATTTATAGCTCTTGTGGTAAGTATCTATAAGAAGGGGGTTAGGAGTTATCATTATTAGAAAATTAAAAGAAAAAAAATTGCTTTGAAAATATTACTCTTTAAGTACAATATTTTTTGGAAATAATTTCTATTTATATCGCTGAAAGGAACAAATTATTACTCTAATGCTTATGCTCTATAAATCTTAAATTCCCAAAGAGGATTATAGATAAATTTATTTGTGTGCTTTGCTTTGAAGAACAAAAATTATACAGATCTACAAAAAAGAATTGTGAATTAAATAGAATGAAAGAAAAACGATATAAATATAAAAATATGCAATTTTTTTTAAGTCTCTGAAGTACCACTAGTCGAATTTTAAAATATCGTTTTTTTCCTATGACTGCTGTTCCCTGAAGAATAGTTTTTAAAGAATTATTTACTGATTTGTAAATGTATTCTTTACTGGAAAATATTTACGAATCCCATTCGGCCTCTCAGTGGGCATGAGAGGGATAAATAAATGTGGTTAGTAAAATAACAATGAATACTTTAAAAATAATTTAAAATCAAAAGTCTTTTCAAACTTGCGAAATATACTTTTTTGGCCTTATTTTGTTCTTCTACGAGTTTTTAAATGAAAACAAACTTTTGTTAAAACACGTAAATTCTTTATAAGAAAATAATAATAGATTTAGTTAGGAATTTCAAAGTCAAATATAAATTCTTATAAAAAGATTGAGAAATGTTAACACATAATTTATTATAATTGTTAACATTTTATCTTTTTTTACGGAGATAATTCAGTTCAGACTCAATGATAGATATTTATTGAAAATATTTCTGAATTATGCAAAATTTTACAATGAGTTTAAGTTAATTTATCTCATATTAAAGCAGCCAAGATTAAAATAATATTCAAAGTCTCTATGTTTTTCTGCTATAAATAATATGAGAAATATAAAAGAGGGAAAAGAATGTAATTTTGAAAAAAAAAATATTTAAATAACACTATTTAGGAATTCGGAATGAAAATATTCATGATTCATGAAAGAATCTAACTTTTTCTACAGACGTGTTTAAATTGTTGTTTTTGCTGTTGTTGTCGTTTGTTTATTCTGGAAAACATAATGTGGTATATTAAATAAATTATTTTTATGAACTATTTTTTCTAAGAGTATTCAATATTTTCCTATTTATTATATTTTTAAAAAGTAATTGAACATTTTGAATAAAAATATTTCGTAGAATTTAAATTATGTAAAGAATAAATATTTTTAAATAAAATTCCTGAAGTTTGATCTACTTTACAATACATTTTTAAGTATTTGACATCCCTTTCGGATATATTTTACAATTAAGAGTTTAGATTATACAAGAAAACTGAATGACACGTATTTTTTAGATAATTGTCGAAGTCAATAAAAAATAAATTCATTTCTTAATATATTTAGTGGTTGTTTTATTTTTTAAGAAGTTTCGATTTTTATTTGACTCATTTATTTTTAGAAAAATTAAAAATAATATATATATATATATATAAACTCACAAAAAAAATTTATGTGAAAAATAAAATTAATTAAGGTATTTTTTGAAAACAAGCACTTGAAATCCAACTTCTGCCACCGCCCTATTAAATTTTTATTGAGGTTTTCTTCGGTACCCCAATATGAGTGAGAAACATGCCTTGCAGATGACTAATCGCCACAGGATGACATAAAACGCGACAAAGGAGGACGAAAAAATTAGTAAATATCAATAAAGAACAGATGTTCCCCTACTTCGAACGAGTATCCGGAACGAACGGGAAACTGGTATTCCTTGACTGGAAGTAACCTCACAGCTGTAGCGGCCATCGTCCACTCTAGGCTGGACCCCTTCGATCACTAAAGTTCCGTTGGGGAACACTCGTTGCCTCTGATTTACTGGAAGGAGTCTGCCTTCTGTAAGCAAGAAAATAAAATCAGTGCTAGGAAAATTTACAGTATTCATAAACATTAAACAAAAAAATATTTATTGCAAAAGGTTAAGAACTTGGAAGTAGTTTAGAGAAATAGAAACGTGTACTGTCCGTAGAAGCGTCTACATGGAGTACCAAATTCTCCCTCTGTTGATATACATACATTTTTAATTTAACTTAAATAGTAAGATGAATGCAACACATTAAAAACTCCTCTGCTATTTCAAAATAAAGTAATAGTTCGACATTATTGTTTTTGAAAAATATCCATACAGAGTATTAAAACGTTTGAAGTATTATTTAAAATAGTGGTGTGTTCGTTATTAAGTGAAAAAAAATAAAAATTCTAGATAAGATTTTTTTCCAAAATATCAACATTGTATATTCAAAATAACTCATTTAAATGTAAAATGTTTCGAAATATAAAATAAAAAAGCTGTTTAAAAAAAAGGTAACAGATCAAAAGAATTTTTGTTTTAAATATTATTAAATTTAGCTGACTTGAATTTCTTCTTCAGTATTTTTAACGACATCAGCTCTATAGGCTGATTTTTCAAAAAGTATTTTGGAATATTGAACTGATTGGTTCATAAACATTTTTCTATAAATTGTACTTGCTGCGTAATAACTTGTATCACTATTATATGTAATCTATTAGATTAGTTGTACCAAGGTATTCATTTTATTTTTATACTATCCACCATTGAGTTAAATTTTAATTTTAAAAGAAACCAGAATATTGGAAAAGAAAATTCAATGTAAGTAAATTAAATAAATTATAATTTAAAAAAAATTAAGAGAACGCTTTTATACTGAATCGAACTAAAACGCGTAAAAAAATAATTCTTAATATAAGAATAAAATGATGAACGAGAAAATTAATGTCATTGGAGTAAAAGCGTGGGGTGTTTTTTTTTATGTATCAATTGTAATAGTTTCTAACTTCTTTCAATTCCAAAATTGCACCCCACACTTTTACCCCAATGACATTAATTTTCTCGTTCATCATTTTATTCTTATATTAAGAATTTTTTTTTTACTTTTTAGTTCGATTCAGTATAAAAGCGTGTTCTTTAGTTTTTTTAAATTATAATTTATTTTTCATTTTTTAGTTCGATTTGCAATAAAAGCGTGTTTTTTATTTTTTTAAACTGTTAATTTTTCATTGTTGAATTTATCCTTGAGTTTGATATTTGGAGCCAGAATTTCGTGGCTGCTGGAATAAGTCTTGTTCTTCAATGGATTTTAATTGAAGGGTCTGAAGTGTATTTATTCTCTCTGTTTACGGGGCCTCAGATGAGTCCCTATCGTTATATTAGATTCCGTCTCAAAAGAACAGGTCAAACAAAAAAAGTGTGAGGTAAGAAGAAAAAAAGATCGAATTAAAAAAAAATTTTGATGTACCACATGTTTTTATAACGGACTAAAAAATATAAAAAAAAATTCCTCCTTTTCGTTTTTTTTTCTTCTTTTTCACATTTTCATGCATTGTCATCCACTTCTGAGATATGGTCCAAATTTCAAGTCTCTAGCTCATCGGAAAGTCACACAGTTTAAAATCAATTACAAAATTCCACCCGGACAGACATTAAAGAAAGCGAGTTATTAAAAGCATGTTAATATTAAGTGTCAATCGTATTATCTGCTTTTAAATATTGCCATAATGTTAATTCGTATCATCACTTCTAAACGTAATGCTTTGTAAAAATAAAAATAAAAATATTTAGCAGTTAGAACATAAATTATTTTTTTCACATCACGAGCCTATTTTTTTAATTTCATTTTCAGAAAAATGTTTATATTATAGTAGGAATTCATAACACACACCCACTCTCCACTTTCTCACATACAGAACACTTTTTTTTTGTTTTATTTTTATAAACCACAGTTTATTAATTAAAAACACTCGCTGTAGGGTTACACCTTTTTCTTTTAGTCACTAAATCTGGAATTAGTCACCAAATCTGGAAATGGTATATCGAATTAGTCGCCAAATCTGAAAATTGTACGTGCAATAATTTGCCAAATCTGGAAGTAATATATTTAATTGTCGCCAAAACTGATTATCCTGATTCCTGACGATCCTGATGAGGACAATGGAACAAAAATATGAAATTATTGTATTGTCATCGGGCCTTGACAAGTGTGCAAAATTTCGAATTAATCCGACCTTTTTAAGTGGGTGAAAATCGAGTTCCAAGATTCCGTTACATGCAAGTGAAACTTATAAAAGCGTGTTAAAAAGGTAATTTGCCGTTGTATGATTTAATTATAAATAAGAGTGTAAAAGAATAAATCGCTAGTTGTGTAAATGTGATACATCTACTTTACAGAGAAAAAAATTAAACAATTTCTTCTCTAGTGATAATCTCTAAAAAAGTCATACGTATTTTTGAAGTAACCGGAATAAAAACCTTAGGAAATCCATTCTTCTTTTAAGAAAATAAGCGGAACTAAACAAGTCTTAAAAATTTTTGAAACCTTTGAAAAAACTGAAATATCTACAAAATGTAGCATAAAACCGAAATATAAATATTCAAAGAAATATATTAAAGGAATTAAATAATTAGGTATATGACAATAAAAAAAATTAGAAACGCCTGAAATTGCTATATTATTTTGAGATTGATTAATCACAAAACTAAATGCATGTACTTATGAAAACACTTAAATTAAAATATGAGTTAATTACGATAAAAAGATTACACCAATAACATAATTTTGCGGTGACAGAATTTTTAGCAATTAATTACTTTTGTTTATTCTTAAGTCCATAATTAATCAAAAATATCTGTTAGTTCAATATCGAATAATTAATTAGTTTTGTATATCCAAAAATATGTCATACTTTTTGATTCCTTAAAAGTTGAAATGTTATCATATTGTTATGTGATCATTCGAATAAATTAAAATCACTTATATTAGAACATTCTAGTTATTCATTATCGTTTTGGCATTTTAATTTTTTACTGGAAAATATTAACAAAAGTCGATCTTATCAAACTATTTTTTTTGCCCTAAAATAAATTAAATGGTTAAAACGACACGTGTGAATCTAAGAACTAGAATAAACTAACTTTTGTTTAATGAACAAATACTTATTTGTTATTCAAGATGGTGGTGCCTTATCTGTCTTAAATTCGGCTCGAGAATTAACATTAAAGTAAACTGATTGCTAAAAGTTCTTAACACTTCTACCCAGAAAATAAAGCTGATTTTCCAAAACATTTTATGTATTATTGATGCTTAAAAGTAGTGTCATATAATGAATTTTAAATTTTTGTTCGTTTTGAGGAATTAAATCAGTAATAAATACATTTTAATTTTCTACAGTTTCCTATTAATAAAATTAGGTACAGCATTACTTTTCAGAACGAAAGGAATATCTTGTCCATGACATGAATATTACATTATAATATAGAATTAAGGTATACGAGATAAATTAACAAGATATTAACATGTTATTCTTAAAAAAAGCGTACATCGTAAAAAATTAAATTTACATGCATAATTTTTATTCTTCAAAAAAGTACTGCTTTAAAACATTTTGGGGCTACACTGACCGGATTATCAAAAGATTATTCATCCAATAAGTTTTCTACCTTTAATTTAAACTATTATAAAATCCGGCGTATAACGAGCACTTTCAACACAAAAAAATTAGATCGAAATTTACAGGTGCATCCGGTAATACACCAAGTATGAAAATAAGAGCTTTTAAAAATTTAAAAAAAAGATGACAATAGAAAAATTAGATTTATACATAGATCAAAATACTGCTCATTTAAAAGAAATGACGTTCCTTAGGAACTTTATAAGGGTGGCTGTTCTAGAAATATACTAATTTTTTTTTAAGGCTGGGAATAATACTTCGAATAAATTACTTCAAAATATAAGAGATTTGCGCACGTATATATTAGGTTTCTTCGTAAAAAATGGATTCACACGCTATACGGCGCTATACGCTAAAAGTTAAAAAATGCAGCTTGAAAGTATAGGGGAGCGTTATACAGCGGAGTGCGTTATATGCCGGGATTTAAGGTAAGTTTTTGATGAATAATCTTGCATTGTACTTTTTTTAGGCTAAAACAAACTAACAATAAGTTAAAATTTAAAATTTCAGCTTATGTTATACACTATATAATAAAAAAACGCAGCAAGAACAAGATGTCCGATAGAGACAAAAATTGGTGTGTAAAAATGTTATATATATGTACAGAATACAAAATAGTAAAAACTTCAGAAAAATTAACTGATTTATATCGAATTTACATAGTTACAATGTAACGAGCTCAATAAGGTGTTGACCCTCCTCTAACCAGTATGCAAGCTGCCACATGGCGTGACACAGATTGATAAAGCACTCTGATGTTCTTCTAGGGTATTTCTTGCCAAATTTGTTCCAATTGTCAGACCAGGTCATCAACATTCCTTGGTAGATGTAGTTGCTTTCCTATTATATCCCAGACATGCTCTATTGGAAGGAAATCTGACGATTTGTTTAGCCAAGAAAGTGCTTTGCAAGCAGTAAGACAGTTCATAGCAACACGTGCTGTATGTGGTTTGGTGTTATCTTGCTGAAAAATAAAACCAGGATACTGCAAATGGAATGGTAGTAAAACGGTTCTCAGAATGTCGTTGACGTAAAGCTATGTTGTAAGTGTACCTCTAAAGAAGACCAAAGTGGTCCGGCTGTCAAAAAAAATGGCACTCCAGACCTTGATTCCTATTTGAGAGTCTGTGTGGCTTGCAATAGTGAAAGCAAGATCGGTACGTTGCTCTGGACTACTCTAGACGCGTCTTCGATGATCGTCAGGATACAGATGGAAAAGGAATTCATTGTTAAACACTATACGCCCCGAGGCAGCATGGTACCAACCTGATGGAGTCAAGCATTACTGTAATCTGGCTTGACAGTGTGCTGGTGTTAGTGGCAGGTGGCGTAGTGGTCGTTAAGTGTGTAATTTTGCTCTATCAGTTGTCTGTGAATTGTCATAGTGGACACTTGTGTACGACTCTCACGTATGATGGTTGTTAACGAAGAGTCAGGCACTGTGACAGCTGATATGACAATCGATCTGTCCTTCTGATCTGCTGTGGCCATAGGTCGTCCACTACCATCATGACACTGAAATCTGCAACCATCCACCCATTCTTGCTAACATCTTCTAATGACCGCATCGCTTAGATCCATATGACGAGGAGCTATTCTCCGATTTGTCCAACCTGCATCTTTCAATCCAAGGATAAGATTTCTTTCAAACTCTGACAGTTTCTAGTAATGAGCTCGTATCCTGCAGTTGTTGAAAGGCATTTTTAGCTGTTATAAAGTTTGCAATGCATCAAAAAATTTCAATTATCAGATTGAAAATCGCTTTTGTAGACGCATACTGAGTGCGCAGTTCCGATGCACTGTAGCTCTCACTATTTATTTATTGAACACCAAATTTAATATTTTGCATGTTCAGTACAAATGTCTTTGCATACGAATTTTCATTATAATCGGTCAACTCTTTCTTAGTGCGTCGCTTTTTAGAGAGTGTGTGTTATCCAAACTCACGTTTCCATACATATACTTAAAACGAATTTATTTAAAATAAATTTTACCATATATGTCTTAAACCTGAGAATGATTTATAAATTAATTAATTTTAATAAAACAGTGCTTAATAAAATAAATAAATCGTAATTTAAGCAAAAAAGATTTCTTTTTAAATATTTATAGTGATTTTAAAATTATTTTTTAATAAATTTGATTAATAATTCTTTATAAAAAAATTAAGAATTTATCGAATAGTTGATGTTAATCCTTTTAGTAAACTATATACGCCGTCATAATGAATTTTTATTTTCATGTGCTGAAAACATACTCATAACAATATGTCCAAATAAAAATTATTAATCAATTTTTTAAATATCCACTAAAATTCTTTTCCTTAAACTTTCGTTTCGCTGCCCAAAAAGTGTAATTCTTAATTATAATTTCACCTTTTTTACTCATAAAGATATATATTTTAAGTCTTGACTAAGAATACTTAATCCTAAAACTTAAAAAAAATATATTAAAGGTATATATATCCAGAACTTTATTTTTCTATGAAACTCTTTCTTTTCTATTTATACTTCCGCAACCATTATCTCTACATTTATTTAGGCTCATAACTTTTCACATGAGTTAAGTTTTAATCAGTGAATCATGTAATACAAACATTGTGGGTCTCCATTATTTTTTTTAATTCCTCAGCAAATATTTATTTTAGTCATTCATTTTTATGAAAAATGTAGACAATGTAAATCAAAAAAGAAAAGAAAAGCAGTTTTGAAAGCATTTTGTTCGAAATGACAATATGTGGTGTGTTTACTTAATGTTTCATAACGCTAGTTCAGCAATAAATTTTCTACAAAATTTTAATTTATACGATTCTCTGTTTGCTTAGGAAAATTAAATTTAAAAAATGCACAGATGCTTTTAAGTATTTTTATAATTCGAATTTGCTCTTGCTTCTTTATTTTATATTTCCACATAATTTTAAATAAGTTTTATCAGATTAAATTATATTTTTTAGAATAAAAAGCATTCTTAAAATGTTTCAAATATTAATAATTAAAAAATATAATAAAAACATTAACTATTTTTTTTGCTGCCTAAACCTTCTTATATAACTTGAAAATAAATTAGTTCACTCAAATGAAAATTCCATTACTATGTTTTTATACTTATATTAAAATTATAGCGATAATCCCCTACTATTTTAAAAATGTTTCTTATTCATTATTTAATAATACTTATAACTGTAGTTTATCAATTTAAATATAATCAGATATCAGGTATATTATGTTTAATTTATACTATATTATTCAGCATTTTTAATAAATGGTAATAATAAAATATTAAAATATATCAGCATCCTGGTTTGTATGTTGCAAAGGTTTTTCATTTCAACTAAGATTCATAATATTAAACATTGAGTATTTTTTCACATTGAAAATTAATAATGCCAACAATTTAGAAATAAAAAGAAGAGGGAAATAAAAACGTAACGAATAAAAATCTTATGAGTGAGCTGCAATTCAGTTCATTGTAATTTGAAATTCAAAATTAATAAAGAAATTTAAATAAAACTTTTAAACATGATTGCTTTGCACTGTCACCATAACAAAATTAATGTATTCTTCTAAAACTATTATTAAAATGTATTCCCTTTTCTCCATTTTAGCGGAATAAAAACTGTCTTCTAAGGTTTATTTAAAAATGCTGAGAGAGGGAGAGGAAGAGAGAGGTCAAACTCGGTTTAGTGCTTTTTCTACGGCTAATCCTTTCGATGCGTGCACATGATGTATATGTTCTTGATTAGTTGTTGGATTAAGTTATTTGATTGCAGTACGTCTCTGTTTGCAAGCCGTAAGCAATATACCGGTATTTATGAAAACTTTAAATCAACTTAATAGTTCTGCATGTGTGTGTATCAGTAACGCCAGTAAATGCATTCCCTCGTTTTTCTCCAGTGTTTGAAATATTTAAAATGTAGCCTTTTCAAGAAAGCTAAAAAGATCTTGTGAATAAAAATAGAAACCTTTAATTGACACAAATTAACAAATAAGCTCCAAGCAAATGATCTAGATAAGCTTTTGATATATAGTCACATTTTAATTAGTCAGGTTACTTGATAGGTTATTTTTGATTTTAGCGTTTATTGACCGTAATATTTCCAATTATCCAATGGTATACTTTAATTGTAGTTATTTTATTCAGAATTATGCTTTATCTGTTAAAAGTACTTAGCTTAAGTTTTGAAAAGGCATATTCAAACATTCGAGAGTAATGAGTTAATTTTGAGTGTTCTAACTATTCCTCAAGGGGAAAGTCGTTCAGTAAATTGTTTGATTTGGAAATTTCTTTATGTGAAAGAACCGTGACGCAAGGAAATTAATCTTACTAATTAAAAGCTAGGAAATGAATTCAGAGAAGTTAGTATTGAATCTTGGATGGTGTTAGTTGAATTATATCCGTGCAAAGATACATTTTGGAATATCAATGTATCTTGGCATATAACTTGTAGCCTTATTGTTTTGTCCAGAACTTTTCAAGTTTTCTGAGCTCGTGCATCTGTCTGACTTGAATTATTCAATGTAAATAAAATTTATTGTTATTGTTAACTAGGAAACTCGCTTCCGCTAACTTGTTGCAATCACATTAGATTTTGAACAACTGAAATAAAAGCTGTTGAGTTTTCATATCCTTCGGTTACCCTTCACACTAGCATGAACTCAAATTTAACTCAATCTTAGTTTTCCAGCAACTTTACTAATTTTTCTTCGAATAAATATAAATATAAGATATAGCAAATGCAAATTTGCAAATGCAATTTTGAATTGAAATAAATGATTAAGAGATGTACAAAATATTATTGAAACAATGAACTATATTATTTCATAATAATTAAGGTATCCGACTACTCTAAAATTGTGAGTTTTGCCAAGCATTAACATTTCTTTATGATTGTATTTTATACACCATCTTACTTGCTTTACAAAAATACCAAGTTTATTATTGTTCGTTCACTAGATCGAAAACTACATGTGTTTTAGTAAAAGCAGATGCCTTTACTTTAAGCAAGATCTCATACTTTATATCACTTTTTTTTCGAAATGTGTGTGTTTTTTAACTTGCTCAAGTGGGCGCAGTGACTGCTAAAAAAGTTTGACAATAGTTAACCAAATTTTTTTATGTATTTTCTGTGTATTAGTATAAGTGGGTTAACTTTCAGATTTATCAATCACTGCTTTATTGCAAAATTTACAGTCCCTTTTGTTAATATAATCACTGTTATTTTAACCAATTTTATATAATAAGTAAGATAAAGTGCTCTAGTTTTTGTAAAAATTAAAATATCTCTTCTCTTGAACGTCATTTAAAAATGAATAACATAGCAAATCATCATAATTGAAAAATTGAAAATTTGTTCATAAATTGTTAATATTTTTGTTATTTTTTGTAAAATGTAAACATTTTTTTTTCTATTTTAGTATTAATAATTTATTTTTTATCTTTTTAATGTTAGCATATTTTTCTTAAAATGTACTAAAAAAATCTAAAAACCACAAAAAATCCCCATATCGCTTTTAAAAAAAAAAGCTATCACAATTAGCCCGACACCTTAAGTATATAATGGTGAGAAAATTAAGGCAAAGTGGCTACGCAGTGTGTTAAATTAAGGAAAGTGTCAAAAGTTTAAGCAGCAAGTTGAAAAGTAAAACCTTAAAAATCCTTTTTTATAAAATACAAGAACTCTCTAGGGACTTAGCATTGCGGAGTGCCCTGAAATTGTTGGTCCAAGCTTCTGTAATAGAAAAATGTGGTGTTGCCACAAGCTTAACAAATGCGTTGAAATAATACAACAGACAAACACTGTATGATATCACAAGGTTATAAACGATTCGAATGTGAGCTTATGAATAAATAACAAACAAATATTGCTTTTTAAATAAATGTTTTTTTAAATGTTGCCTTTGCTATGTTTGGTATTAACAATTGCGTGGCATTATTCATTTAACTGAAATTCTGCCGGATCAATCCAGGTTGAAAATAAATGGTATGTGTCGCAGTTGTTATGTACAAAATTTATTCTTCTAGTTTTTAATAAAAATTCAATTTTAAAAGTAGATAATTAATGAATCACATACATTATAAGCAATTATTGAATAAACTTATACTGGGGTAATATATTTAAAAAGTATTGAATATATAATTATTGTAGAAATAGAGAACAATTATTCTTTATAAAAGGAAATATTCCAGTCTGCTGAAAGCAAGACAAACGTATTTAGAAGGATAAAAGTCATAAATAAAATATATTTAATTATAGTAAATTATAGTCTTGTATAAAAACTCAAACCACAATTTTTGTTGGAAAAAAGCTTATTACATTATTTTACTGGTCAAATTTTAGGTACTAAGCCTTTTCCAACTTTTAGCCTTTACAAATCATCATTTAGAGTGAGAAAATCCCATGTCGTGTATAACATAACTATGTTATAAACATAATCTTAAAATGATTATGTTGCGTGAAGAAGGTCAATCAGTTACCGGCTTAAGGCAAAAAACGCAAAGCAAGTACAATTATTTTTTTTGAGTTATTAATTGTTTTTTAATTAAAAATCGATATGGGTATATTAAGACTCGGAATTTTTTTTTCAGATTTCAGTAAGATGTTTAACATTTGAAATTTCTAATAAAACTTAATGATAGCTGATATACTTGAAGGATTTGAGCAACTTATGATACTCAAAGTAGCTTGTAATAATACAATCATATAAAAGAAATTAAAATGTTTGTAATTGTGAAAGAATAATGTGTGATATTTTAAAAGCCATAAAATAACTATTCAAAGATTTAAATAACACTAACTATTAGAAAGTGTTTTGCATTATACGAAGCGAAAGAGAAAAAAATGAAAATGTGCATGAGTTATTCATATATTGAAACTGTGGAAAATACTTATTAAAATATATAGCTAACATTCTACTATGTGACAACCATGACGTAATATGGTGACTGACTGCGTTCGAAGCCATGATTTTGGAAAAGCGTTTGAATGCGTTATTTTATTGATATTTATAGGAAATTACTTAAAATGCAATTTTTTGGCAAAAAATCAAGAAAGAATGACATACTTTTTAAAATACTTTCCTTTCATTAAAAATGCTTCAATAATGATAATATTATTCTTATATATATATACTAAGATAGCTAGGACTTCTATATGAATGTTGAACTAAAATTTTTAAATTTGTATATATTTTTGAAGTAGATTTTTATTTGTATTTTATCGCATTAAAGAATAGAAATTGCAACAAAAATCCCCAGTTTTTATTTGAATTGATCGTAACTGAAAATAATGCGAATTTTTAAAAAAATTTAGTTCAATCTCGGTATAGAAATCATATCTACATGCAAGTAAAATATTATTATTATAGAAGTAACTTTCATAGAAAAAGGTTTTGAAAATATGCCATCCTTTCTTAATTTTCTTTGCCAGAAAATTGCGTTTAAGTAATTTCTTGTGATAATATTCTTAAAAACAGTTATATGCACATTCCATTTCAACTGACACTAATCAGGATAAAACTATTTATTTATAATATTTTTCGAAATCCATGTTCCGACTTAGTCTGTCACTTTTACTATATTTTTAAAAAATGTGCTGAAAATGGTTTGTTGATTTGTATCTTCATTTTCCAAAACTGTTGGAACAGAATTTCGAAAATATAACTACACCACTATTTCGTTTAAAAAAACCGTTTTCACACGTTATAAACTTACTTTATAATTATAGTAGATTACACCTATATTCAGAATGAAGCCGAAGACATATTGTATAGCACAGTTCTGATTTTAAAATTATCTGCTAAGCATGGATAGAGAGTTTAGAAATAAATTGCTGTATTAATTATTCTTGACAATTGCTTGTTTCATGGAAATACTTCCTTCGTTTATTAAATTTTATAAGCACATCATTAGTTTCGCATAAGCATTTATATATAAAAATCTCCTTCATCGCTCATGAATTAGAACACCGTTGTTTAATACACATTAAGAAAAGACAAATTCGCTTAATGAAAAACACGATGCTGAAAATAATGCCCTTTCACCGCTTAAAAGGCTCGCATATTAAACAAAAGATGATTTATAGGTGCAGGAGACTTCTTCACACCAAAAAGGCAGATTCAAAAAGTTCTCAACGCGAAAGGCATTTTAATTGAAGGCATACAGGGCCATTATTTTTTTGTTTCTTCCTCGTGTTAGCGCAGATTAAAAATTTAGCATACATTAACTCGCAGTAGCCTTTTACTACAGCATCCGAAACATCTTCCTTTTCTTTAAAAAAAGTGTTTAAAGTTTTTTTATCGCATCCTCTCTTCACGCCACATTTCGCGCCATTTCAATAACTATTCTACCGCTACATTAATAACCGGAAATTTCGCCATTCTCACCCCATTTTCCTCACCCTCACAGTCTCCAGGCTGTCGGATGCGATATTAATTTTACTAAACTACGTCTGGTACTCGACTAATTCTCCTACCAACCATTCTATAAAGAAGGATTAGAAAAAATGACAGAAAAAAAACAAAAAATTCCTCTTTAAATTAAAATTTTTTTTTTAAAAAAATGGAACAAAAAATTACAGATTACGATGAAGGAACGAGGAATTCCTAGATTGACGGTAACTAAACTCTGCTGAAGAGATAGATAAAAAATCTAAAAAGGATACCCAGAGGATATTTTTCTTTTCTATGTTATTGAATAACGCAGGGGAAAAAATCAAGATACATTTTTCCATCCTATGTACAGATCTATAGAAACTTTTTTACTTTTTTGATTATTTTTTATGTTTAATACTTATCCTGGTGCTTCGATTAGACTTTGGTTGGAAGTTTTCAAAACCTTATGCATATTTTTTTTTGATAACTTTTCTCTGTTAGGTTGGTTCTTATCGTATTTTGCTTCCCGCGAGCGTTTTTGGATTTTGCGTTTCTTGCAATCTATTTTATTTCAAAAAAGTTTATGTATCATATTTGAATGTTGTAAGGAATTTATTTTCGAATGCTGTAACATTTTGATTTTGTTCCGTAAGGCTTTTAGCGGAATTTCTCCATATCTTATCAAAAAATAGTATTTGATCAATAATTTGAACTTAAGGTTTAAAAAAAATGAAAGAAGATGAATGGTTTCTTTTGGACATTTGAGGAATCAGAATGATCATGACTATGATTTTACTTCCTTCATTCAATGAAATTTTACAAAAAAATGAGTATTTAAATTTATACTTTCAGTAAATAAGAGGGAATCTTTGAGAGTATTTTATCACAATATGTATTATTCCTTAAGAATTTTTTTAAGAAAACACTATGTAAACTATTTTTTTTTATATAAGAAACACAAATTTCTACATATTGCATTAGTATGTATAAAAATATAAATAATTACTTGTTTAAATTATTCATATGCGCTATTACTAATAAAGGAACAAAAATCAGGGCCACATTAGCTGTAACTTATATTTCTCAGGAACAAGCAAGCATTTCAAACATTTGCATTTCCTGGCATTGTTACTTGGACTGAAAAATATATATTTTTATAGTTAGTGACCATTCTTTTATGTACTTAACATAACCTCATAGTCCTTGGGAAACAGATCTACACAAGATACGATAAGAAATAAAAATATGATTAATTTAATCAAAATTAATTTTTTTAACCTCATTTTCTTTTATGGGTTTTTCAGTTTGAAAAGAACAAAACCTTTTTGCTTGAGGTGAATAAAAAAAGGGAATTACTAAACTGAGTTAAAAATGAAATTATTAAAATTAGAAGGCATCGTATTTTAAACTCATAATCATTAAATTCGGTTAAAAAACTACATTGCTGACTTATATTTTATTATTTTTAGGGAACAGTACACATTTAAACCATTTACTTTGAGTAATGAACTAAGGTTGGTTAGAAAGCACAAATCAAATACAAATTAGTTACAGAATAAAATAAAACAAATGACCACAAACTTCTACAATTAAATATTTGTTTTAAAAAATATATTAATATTATGTTAAAACCATAGATTTTTATATATTTTGAAAAAGTATAGCTATATCTTTACTCATACCCGTATATGTATTTATATGTAAATACCGTATATATTATAATTACTCACATCCACAATTTCAAACTGATGTTTTTTTTAGTTTTTCACTTATAACACGCAATTTTATGCAAATAAACCTGAAATTTACATGTGCAGTGTTCTTGTCTGTTTCAGACAAGAAATAGTGCACGAGTGGGTTATAAAAGCATGAATTAAATTAAGCCTAACTTAACTAAAAAGTGATTTAAAATATAGTATATCTAACAACCTAGATGGAGCAGAAGCAGATTATTTATGGATCAGAGTAATATGTATGATAAAAATGAAATATAACTCGACTGAAGATTTAAGGAAATACGAATATGACAAGTTGTTCATGTTACCGAATAAGGCAAATTTTTATAAAAGTATCTCATTTCTTTTAATTTAACGTTAGTAAGATATATGTCGGAATCTAATTTTTTCAAGCTCATCTTTTCTTTATTTTCTAGCTATCAAATTTGTTGCTAATATATAACATGCAACCATAAATTTTGTGGTAAAAGTACACGTTGTATGCCGGAATAAACAGTATATATATATATATATATATATATATATATATGTATAGATAAAAATAGATAGATAGAGAAATGCAATAGCACCAACTAATCGCAAAAATGAGTAATAAAACCACAACACTTTTTGCATCCAAAAGAATAATTCCAAACATTGAATTTTTTTTAAATCTAACTCTTAAACTATTAAAGTTGAGCAAAATTCAATGGTGAAATTCCTGTTACAATACATTTTTGCAAGCACTATTCACCATATATACTGAGAAATTCACATTTTTCAGTCTTTAAGAAGTTTTACTTCTTTTAAGCCTCCTCTCATTTATGTGCAAAATAAGAATTCCTTCTTCAACACAAAATTAAAAAGAGGAAGGAATGGAATAGTTTCAAACTACTTTACTGCATCAATGAGGAATTACTTACTAAACTCCTGTTACATTTTACACCCTTCCCTGCGAAACGATGTTTTCGCCATTTTCATCAAGAATTTCAAATCCTTCCTTTTCCTCGATGCCCTAAAGCTGAATCTAGCAACGACATTTTAACGAAGTTTCTTAACCAAAGAAATACCGTAAAGGGAGGGTAAAAAAATATTGCACAAAACAAAAAAGAAATATTCTTGAATGCTTACGTGGCCTAAAGACAAGCCATTTTCTTTTGTAGGACTGCAGAAATAATGAGCTGAAAAACTTCAAGTTAATTGCACTCACGGTTTTTTCTTGCCTTTTATATTATTACTGGGCCTTTTTTTTACTTCCAGACGACGCACGACGGTTTGATTTTTCTCTTTTTGAAACATAGTTCCTGAGGCGTTGTTGTGAATAGAATATTTTTTCAGCCATATATGAGAAGCCTGTTTTTGTTTTGTAGTACATGCGCCTTTGTTGAAAAATGTGTCTCTATCTTAGATTTCTTTATGGATGAATTACTGAGTTATCGTAACAATGAAATGAGTCATCTTTATTCACAATAACTTCATGCTTAAATAAAACGTAATCAACTTTATTTTTGAAAGGATATTTTTTTTTATAAAACGAAAAAAATTAAGATGTATCTTTTATTAAATGGAAATTTGTATTTTAGTGCAATATTTATATGTCATTAAATTTAAATAAATTTTATTTCCTTCTAAACATGTATTTTTATGTTAAGCCTAAAATGAAATGAAAAAAAAAAACTTTGTAGTTTATTTTGATTTTTATTTCAAATAATAAGTACAAAAAGCTTTAAAATTAAAAAGAAACTTAAAACACTTATATGAAACATTTTAATGCACATTATTTATAAATATATCTATTATATTTCATAATTAACAATCTTTTTAATGTTACAACAACCAAAATGTGCACCATTTAAAATACTTGTTATTTTTGCATCCTATAATATATTTTTTAAATTTTGCTTTTTAATTTCCATTAATATAATCAATAGAAATATTTAATTTTTTTTAAATCTAAATTTATTAAAGAATTATTTTGTTACTGCGTGCTCCCACGAATTCTTATCCAGACGATTTTACGACTTTTATGTTCTGGTGACGTATTCTATCTCAAACGTTAAAATAGCATTAAAAAACTTAATGGTTGCGTGATTGCTATTAATAAAATTACATCTGAATGGTTAATTTGCACGATAGGAATAACGGTAGTCTAATGAAGATTTAATTGTCACGTTCTCATTAATATTAGCAGATTCATTATATTCCCATTACATCATTCATTATTTAATAGTAATATGATGGAATTATTGTTTATTGAAAAACATTTGGTAAAAGTTAATGATGTTATAAAATTCTGAAAATGGAATATAATAATGTTTACTGGATATATTTTTCTTGATAATTAACTGTTCCTTCCCCACCAAATATCGTTTTAAATCTATATATTATAAAAATAACAGGGCACAAGAACTTAATCCTTCCTATTTTAAAGAAAAACATAAGTTTGATTCGAAATAAATATTTAATGGAAATGAATTACAAAAGTAAAAGTTGATTATTTTCATTGCAATACTTCAGAAAAATTTATCAATATTTAGTGGTGTATATAAAACCCATTCATTCAAAAATCTTTTTTAAATGAATTATTTGTACCTTAACTGAAATTAACATAAACCATCACGCAATTTGAAGTAAGTTTGCTTCTAATTATTATTTGATGATGGAAACCATTTCAAATTCTGAAAGTTTAGGAAAAATAAAGAAATATAGTCTGTTTACATATAGATATAAATATATTTATTAATAGATTACATACTTTTATTTTCTAACGAAATCTAATTTAACACTAGAAAGACTCAAATATAGTGTATACATATATTGCCCAAAAGCAGTCAAAATGACTGCATCGTGAAACAATAATTTGTAAAAAATTTGTTTAAAATTAATTTTTAATACTTTTTTTAAGAATTATTTACAGTTATATGTATAACAAGTTATTAGTAAATATTAACAATAAAAAAATACTCCTCTTGGAAAAAAATATATTCTAAAAAATTCTAAGAAATGGTTTTTTTCTACATGTAATTGTTTTTCTAATTGAAATTAAAAATCAGTCTAAAGGACTTCCTTAGGCAATCTAGTGTTTATTTAATTTTCAACAAGAAACGTTTTCGTAAAAAATCAAATTTATTAAATTAAGAGAAACTTTTAAAAAACATGATATTTTTATTTTTAAAGAGCCAATCAATTAATTTGGATTAAAAACGAGTTAACATTTTTCTGGTGTTGAACAAAATTACGTTTTGACTGTATCGGTCTTTCAGATCCAGTATAGATTGTTTTTATTCTGATTATCTAATATATAAAATTCTGGTGTCACAGTGTTTGTAACCAAACTCCTCCGAAACGGTGTGGCCGATTCTTATGAAATTTTGTGCGTATATTCAGTAGGTCTGAGAATAGGACGTAAACTATTTTTCATTCCGATATTGTAGTTAGTTAAAAAGATATTAATTAAAAACCTTAAAACGCTTAATTGTCTTAACCCTGAGCGTTATCTTTCCCGCCTAGCGTCGTGAATGAACAGAGGGTGAAATTTTTCGGTATTCTCGACGTTATTTAAACAGCCATCTGATTTTTGTTTTTTAAATCAGACAAAAATAATTACAGAATCGGAAAGATCATTTCTTTCTCCACGAAACAGTGTATATTGTTTTGCAAAATAATAATATTTTCTATTTTTTAAGATTTTTTAAAAAAAATAGTTAAAATTTATGCGTTTTTATGAAAATTATTTCGAAATCGTTGCGTATGAATTTATTTTTGTGTTATGAAAACGATATTCTACACTAAATAACTTCAAGCCTTTTTCTTTTAGAACCAGTCATTTAAAAAATAAAATGCCCAAAACTTTTTTTTAAAAGATTTTTCGAAAAATTGTCGAAATTTTTAACTTAACATTGAATAACTTCGTTATTTATTAAAATTATCATACGAAACTTTTGTTGCGTTTGTAGAATAATGTTATCAAACTTCTGTGCGAAGATTGAAAAAAATTGCTTAAAAATTACGGATTTTAAAAATTTTTTTGTGATTTTCATAAAATAACGTTATTGCAAGATATAATCTAAACAGTATTTTTTGTACATTTTTTATTTAAAAGTCCTTCGTTTTCGAAATTAATGTAGGAAGTTTGAAAGCATTAACTTAAAAATTAAGCCCTAAAAAATAATAACTTTAATAAAAAATACGCGATTTTACAGTTTGCCAAGCCTTGGCGTCGAAAAATGGCTTCGCGCCAAATAGCTTTCAACTCTTTCTCCTGAAGCTTCGCATCTAACTCAAGGGTTACACCAAAAGGTTCTGACTCAAACATGCAAAAATCAGCAAATTTGGCGAGTAAAAAAAAATGCGAGCGAAAAAGTTATTTTTGCTTCAATTTTCATCATTTTCTCTTTATATAATTTTCAAAATTAAATCATTATTGATGTCAGATTAAGATGAAAGAATGTATTCAATACATTTCTGGGATTAATTTAAAATATTTATCTGTATCAAATCAGTGATTTAAAAAATAAAAAGCCAAAAACTTTTTCGAACTAATTTTAATAAAACACTCAAAATATTTAAATCAATCGTTTAATAATTTCTTCTTTAAAAAAGATAATTGCATGAAACTTTATTCCCATGTGTCGAACATTTCGAAAAATCCTCACAATTTTACTTCAAGATTTAAAATAGTAGTGAAATTTTGTAATTTGAAAAATTTCTACTTTTCTGTCTTTTTTCAACATACAACTATTTTTAAAAAGGCTGCATTTTCGTTTCCAAGGACTAAAAAACTGCAACGAAAGAATTGGAAAGTGGGTGAGTGATTTATAAATTCGCACTTTCCACCTACTCGAGAGTTTTTGGCAAAGGATTTCGAAATTTTAAGCCACGGCTAAGTGATGAGGACGACACCTGAACTTTCACCCATCTCTCCTAATTACCACACCAACTTTAGAACATATTTCGAAAAAGGGAGTTTTTATGACATAGTTAAAGAAATCACTCGCATCGCGCGCATACACACACATACATTAGGGCTATCGTCCTAAGGAAAACAGGAAATTCCCATGGGGATGAAGTTATACACTCGGTATAAGCGGTTACACCGGGGTAAGCGGAGAGGAAAGAAACAAAGAAATCAAAGTAATTTCGAAAAATAATTTTGGAAGTGCTGATTTTGTCAAGAGAAGGGAAAATGTTAAACGAGAAATCCATGATACGCACTCACGGGCCATGCACTCACATCGTACGTGTCACACCCACACAGAAGTGCTAGCGTCAGAAATAAAGGAGGAAATTAACAAGGGGATTAAGTTATACCCTCGGTAAAAGCCCGTGCAACGCCGGGCCGGGTCAGCTAGTAATATATATTTTTTCAGAATATTTGTTTTATGTTTATTTTTTGTATGTTTTCTTATTAAAGTAAACAAATTGTATGTTTAAATTTCTCTCCCTCGTTATTTTTCTATCTTTCCTCGTTCAATCTGCAAAAGTGACGTAAAGATTAAAACCTTTTGAAGTATTACATTTTGTAATCACGTATACGTTATATTTCATTTCCCTTTTTCTCGCGACAGTTTTAATGCAAACAAAATTATTAGTTCTCATTTATATGCGTTTTACAAAGAAAAGCTAAGCATGTATGACATACCTTCTTTACGTTTTTCGATCTCTCCTTGAATGACATTATTTGCACATTCCCTGTTTTCTGATAATTTCAAATTATTCATCTGCTAAAACTGTAAATTTCCAGTTAATTATTTTTCTAATGTTGGGTTTTTTTCATTTAATAATTTGATCTACTCTTTCTCAAATATCTTTATAAACTCGTTTTTTGCATAGCTATTTTTTTATTGTAATAAAAATTCAGTTACTTAAAGATAGCAAATACATTTATTTAAATTTTTCATTATAGTTTTAATGACAGGACATATATCATTCGGCATATTTTGCATGCACACTGTACAAATTGTACATAACGTAGCCAAGCTATTCGTAGTACCTGCGATTCAACTTTAGTTCCATTATATAATAAAATTATACATGTTTTTTACTTTGGGGAATATTATGTATTTTCTGCTATTTTATATTAAATCCTCAGGATATTTTAAAAGTATTAATTTGGTCTTTTTTTCGGTTTATATACGTCTATAGCTGTATCATGTAAAAAGTTTGAATAAAACGAAATTGTGTACACGTTAAAGTAAGCTAAAAATGCATTCTTTGTTCATTTTTTTAAACAATATACCTTGGAAAAATTGTATTTTGCAAAAGTAAAATTGCTGAAAAGAATGAAATAAAAACAATCTTCTTCTGAGGCAACGAGCTTGAAATTATGAAGTATAAAGACACTTTCTTATTGTCTGTATTTTTTTATAATTAATTAATTGCTAATGTCGTAAAACTAATGCTCTAAATATCGTTTGAGTTAGTATGAACTGAATAGAAATATTTAAACTAGTAAATTGAAAAATTATACGTATTTATTGCTCTCGAAGTAAAAGCTCAAAAACGCCCTTTTTAAAGAAACAAATTAGCAATATCTTGTAACTTTACTTAACGTACTTCTTCGCCTTTAGTAAAAAAAAAATAATGAACAGGGAACTTTTTTTTTCATTTCCAAATTTTACTAAATATAATTTTCTTAGAATTATCTTTAAAGTTAGATTTCGAAGAAAACTCGAATTGTATGAGGAACTCAAAAGATGAAATTTCGTGAACATTTCACTTACTATACACTCTCTTTTTATTCCGTATGATTAGTCCTTGACATGTGACATACTCATGCTGCTATAGACGAATGGCAGCCCTCCCCTATTCTTCTTTGGACAACTCGGTTTTGGTAAAACGCTTTTACTGAGTTATAGAATATAAATAAGAAAACATATCTATATAAAATGATTATTCAAATTCAAAAAGTTTAACTTTTTATACTTCTTTGAATTCAACTGATAATGAATACCTTATTTGTTGATTCTTCTTTAATGATGTAATAAGTACAAAAACTGCATATTTTTATGCATATGTATGTGCCATTTAAACCTAATCATAACATGTTTTTTTACTCTTAAGAAATGAATGAAAGTCCTATAAACTAAATAATAATATAGTAAAATTCCATGCAAAATACTTTGAAAAAAGTTAGGAAAACGAAACAATTAAATATATTTATAATTAGAACGTCAACATTAAAAAGGTTTTAAAAGAGCAGGCATCTCTAAAATGTTAGACACTTTTTACTGCAATACGGCGTTTTAATGAAATAGCTATATTCACAACAAAATTCTTTTCGGAACCGTTTTTGTTATTGATAAAATCTATTTTAAATTGTGTGAGGGACTTTTTATTGGGGAAATTTATTATTTTGAATCACGTTCAAGTGATGATTGTAAAATCAGATGCTGTTCATTCTTCTTCCAAGTTGAACTATATAATGATCTAAAGATTCTGTTTCATTAAAAGATTAACAAATAATATTTACTTGGCAATTATTCGGTTGAAAGGGAAGCCAAATAACAGAGTTCTAGATATTACCTAAATATTTCATTGTTGTTCGGAGTAAGAAAACAAAATTCCAAATAATTCGGAAAAAAATCATTGCTCAAAGTAAAAAAAAAACTAACTTGGTGTTAATTTTAATCGGATATCAAAATAATAATTTAAAGATATTTTTAACATTGATATTGTAAGAATTTACTACTAGCGTAAGAATTTCATTTATCATTAATCAAAATGAATATATTACAAAATTCCATAATCAATTCAAAAATGAATTAAAAGTATTTAATTATGTTTTTGCCTTTAATATTTCATGAAAGTTAATTTAGCAATTTTATAGGTCTATATTTTTTTTATCTTTGCATATTTGCTTTTATTGCATATACGAAAATAGTGTAACTTGTTTGGCTGTTACATATCTGATTTTTCATTGTATAATTAAAATCAAAGTTTTAAAATAATACATTTTTTTATTTACTTTCACTAACTCTACTACATTATTTATTAATTTTGCGTTATATTTCAGGTAAAATTCTTTGAAAAAATATCCTTAGAGACTTTTCAAAAGCTGATATTATTTTTACAGGAATTTACGTACATTGGTTTTTATTTTATGAAAAATAAAAATATAATTATATATATGAAATTGTTCGAGAAATGATCTAGTAAACATAAAATAACTAAAATTCTCTAGAATGAGATTTTATAAATAAGTACGATATATATATATATATATATATATATTCTATCATGACTATAGTATATTATCTTAGGTATATAATTATTTTTTGTATATTTTTGTAATATATATATATATATATATATATATTATATATATATATATATATATATATATATTCAAAGTGTTTTTAAGAAAAAAACATATTTCTCATAAATTTAAGATTCCTATTATTATTTCTTTTTTTGAAAAATTCGTATTTGTTTGCGTTATTTTGAAAGATCTATCAATTTTATAAGTCAATTCTTTAAAAAAGAGCTTATATAAGTGGAATTACTATGATTAAACGGGAAGTCTTCATTTATTCGTAATATCTTTATAACCTTTCATAGATAGAGATATGATATTCTTTGTCTACTGCCCAGCTCTCAAGGGAGCTTCTATCCGAGATTTCCACTTGATGGACGATAATGATAGACCCAATCGATTAAATCTAGTTACGAACAAAGAAGCTTGATAATGCGGAATAAGATATAGGAATGTGATTGTCCAAACTACTACCCTCTTTAGCTGAGTATTCTAAAAAAATTCTAAGAGCAAGCCTTTCCGAAGATTACGCGGGAAATCTTCAAAGGAATAATGAAAGGAATAAGAAAAATGCCTTCTTTGTATGATATATGTTCTTTTAAAGTTAAGTGCAATGAAATAATAACAAATAATTTCAATACTTTAAATATATATGATAATCAGAGGGAAAGATATATTTAATAAATTCTTGTACAGACATATATATATATATATATATTATATATATATGTATATATAATATTTATATATGTGATGTATAAATACATTTTATACATCGTTGTGAAGTTGAGAGTAGTATGAGCCTGTTTTCCTTACTGATTTAGATTTAAAACTTATGACATACAAAAACCTGAAAAAAAGAAACAGACAAAAAATGGTTCTTAGAAGTTTTGGATATAGAGTCTTATGGGTAGAATTAAATGGGTTAATTTCTTCAAAAAATATGTTTTGCCTTTTTTTTTTAAAAAAAATTACCTCATTTTTGGTGGGTTTTTTTAGTCAGACACAATTAAACGTGCAGCAATTCCAAATGTGATTCAATTTGCAAATTGTACGATGTTGATCAAATATTTTTGTCAGATAGAGATCTTTAAATAGAGCAAGAACTTGTTAACATAAGAACAATTCGAAATATATCAAAATAGGAAAATAAGTAAAAATTCAAATAATAATAATAATTTATTTTTTTTAAAAAATGCCATGGTGTAAGATGTTTATTTAAAGCATTCGGGGTAATGCATTAATACATAATATTAATAATTGATACTTAAAATATTTGGATGGATTTTTAAAAAAACAAGACTGAATAATGTTGGGAATGCAGGATTTTTCTCTTCATTCTGTAATCATGCTTTTCTAACATATTTCTTAAACAGTAAATAAATTTAGATCTTTATTTCAGTTTCAAGAATCTCATATGATGAACTTACACCATTTTATGTTTCTTTACATTCATTTCTCCTATGCTACTGAAAAAGATTTATTTCTTTTTCAGAGTGTGATTCAAGACGCGATTTCTTTTGGTTAATAAAAGAAGTTTTTTCTACATTTTCTCATTATTTCCCTTTAAAAGAGTCCTCTCTTTGTTTGATATTTTTTTGCAATAAGATCGCTAGAGTTTTTAATTACGCGTTGGCAACAACTCGTTTATTAATGACGTAACAATTTTTTGTTATCAAAAGTTAGCATTAAATGAGATTTGTCCTTACATTACATTGTAAATTTCGATAAAAAAAAAGAAACAATAAAATTATGTGTGTGTGTGTGAAAATAGGTATTTTGTAAAACCAAATAATTTTGCACAGATGATTATGAATCTTATTATAAATTAAAATAATATTTTTTTGTAAATGAGTGTCTGATTTTGGATTACTTAATATTTTTATGAAATACCTCATAATGCTGGTTAACTAAGTTTTTTCTTCTTTGTTTTCAAAAATAACTTTAATATACTTCTTTCTTTGCTTTTGCACAAAAATCAAAATTCTTTTAAAAATATACCGAGATTCTGATTGAAAAAGTCTGCATAAATTATTTTTAATATAGCCTAATTATAATTGAAAACTTTCAAATTAATTGTACAATTTCACTCATATAAATGTTAAATGTAATACATATCATATATATTACCAAAGAACTGCATGCGGCTAATTAGAGTACAATAATGCATCATGCATGAATAAGATTCAGTTCATCAGGAAAGAGCGACATGTTTCATATGCTTTAAGAAATGAACCATACGTGAAGGAAACAATTACAAATTTTCAAATTGATCAAAACTGAATTTCGATATCATTAATAGTACATTAGTGTGAGCTATTTTAATTTTAACCGGTACTCAAAATTCTCTAAAAGTTAAGAAATATAAATGACGAGTTAGTCCCTATCTTCTCAACTTGTGCTTTGAATTCGCTAAATTCTTTGTTAATCGTTTTAAAATAATTTAATTGCATATCTTTTATTACTGAATATATATATATATATATATATATAAAGTTTTCTGTATAAAACAGCTGTACTTCCCTGGACTCATTGAAGTCTTAATTAATCTTAAGTGTTCCTAGTTACATAAGAATTAGGGTTGTAAAATTAGGTAAAGTGAGATTTTTTAAAAATAAATATACCTTGAACAGTACAAATTAAGCCTAATGTATCTAATTTAGTGCGTCTTGGGAGTAGGAAAATGAATTTACAACTGAAATATTTTCCTCCCCGATAAAATTTCAAAAGGTAAATACGCAAAATGAAATAAATTATACAAGTCACATGTAATATGTTAAATTAAAACAAGATAAATAAATGATATCGCTTAAGAAAGTATAAAATTCGGTTATATTCGGAATTTTAAGATTATCTAAGTGCTATAAATCTAATCAGAAGTATATAATTGGTAGCCTTTAATTATTTAAAAAAAAAACTCCATCAGATAATGTTTCATATGCCTTCGAATTCATTCGTTGTAATGTTTGTTTTTGATACTGCACCTGAAGAAATAAACTATATGTGATATTTTTATAAATTACCGAGTACCTAATAAGTATTGTTATTACTTTTTTCAAAATATGCATATATACTCCTCAGCACATTTACGGACTATATATGATGTAATATTTTTTTCTTCAACAGATGCACGAAAATGTTATTCATTGAGATCCAAATGAAGTTCAGAAAGAATTTGTAGCATTTAATTCTGAATTCAATTTATTTTAACAATTTATCAAATTCTATAGCATAAAGATAATAGTTTGTCTCAGTTTTTCAGATATTGCACTAAAAGTATTAATATAAATTTAATGAGTATTCTCCATGCCGGTAAACGCGACTTTTATAAACATCGAATACATTAAAATCATTAACTGAGACAGAGCACGTCGGCCATTTCATGTGAATGAGGGCAATCTACGAATTTTTTACAGCTTAATAGCCCACTAAACTTCGAAAGTCTCAAAAATTGTTTTTAAAAGTACATCATCTTAATACGTGACTTTCTAGTTAGAATGTAAACAGTTCAGTAAAAATATAATCCATTCGGTTATGAAAGCTATCAAAAAGCAATAAGAAAATATTTTATAATTTAAAAAAAAAATTCAAAAATATTTTAAATTGATAAAGTATATTGTAAATATATATACTTTTTAAATCATTAAGGAAAAACAATTCTTTACTTGAGTTAGATGTACTCTCAAACAGTTGAATTACATTCAAAACTTAATTGTAAAGCAAGTACAACATGGTAAGTTTTGAAAATAATGGACGAAAAATATGCAAAACTAAAAATACAAGGGGGATGTTTCCAAAAATAAATACGTGAACAACTAAAAAGAATAATTAATTAACGTATTTGAATTCTAGAATATAGCTTTTCAGACATTCAGAAATATCTTTTTCAATTTTTTATAAAGAACTTGAGATTTTTTTATATACCTTAATATAGAGGTACGTCAATAAAGCGAGAGAAACATACATAATTGTTTAATCCTATACATACGCTTTTAAACTATTATTTTTTTCTTACAGATGTGTCATTTTAATCTCAAATATAATAAAATAATGAACATTTGAAAGAGGTAGATTTTTGAATTAATATGCATTTTACAGTAACACTTAAAATTAAGCGGTATAGTTATAGTTATACACCACTTTTCCTAGAAAAATACTTAAAAATTGAGTTTATCTGTGCATAAAATATTTGAATAATAACTCAAATTTGAATGCTAAATCTACTTTGATAATTTCTACTTGAAAAGAGCAATGAAAGCGTTTTTACAGTGAAAAGCTAAAATGTGTTTGTGCTAACTTTGCATCAATAACTTATGCATAATTACCTTAGTCTTTCCCGATAGTGATGAAATGAACCATATGAATATGTACATAATAATTTATATATTGGCATATATAGATGTAGATAGATATATATGTATTATATATATATATATATATGTGTGTGTATATAATATATATATAAATAGATAGATATATATATAAATTGAATCTATATAGCTAGATAGACTTCTAATTTTTTATTAGCCTATGAGTATTTTTTTTATTTTAAGATTGATAAATAGTCATACTAAAATATTGAAAAAATGTATTTTACTTGATATTTCTAAAAGAGAGAAATATCGAGTAAAATATGTTTTGAATAAAATAGTGAATTTCATTGATTTGATAAAGTTCTCCGCATCTCCTTAAAATGATTTGGATAGAATATTTAGCACACGTATTACTAATTCTAATTTAAATATCATTGTACTCAGTTTTAAAAAAATATATTTGCCTGTGATGGCAATGATTAAGCTAAATCACTTGTTAAAGATGCATGTGAGCGTACAATTACATCTTCAGAGTATTATTTGTAATTCTATAAAATTTAAATTATAATCGTACTAACTTCTTATACGGATATTTAAATTGCCCAATACTTACATTCTACTAGTTAAAAACTATTCTATTTAAATGAGTAATGTATAGTATTTTAAAAAAATGAGCCATACTATGATTTTTCAAGAATTTGTATAAAATAATTCTTACCTCAAACAATAGCACCAGGTAATATTGTCTCTTTGAAGGAGTTATTTTTTAAATAATCCGATGTCAAGTGCCATTTAAGTGGAAAGAAGTAACATCAGATATATTTCGAGTTCTAATGTTTAAATGCATTGATATTAGAGTTTAAGTAAATCATATTTTTGTTAAAAATAACCCTTTTAAAAGAAAAGTATACCTTAAGTGAAAAACGAAACTTTGTTATATTGTTGAATGTTCTAATGAAGTTCAAATACTGACAGGAGCACTTGATAGCAATGCTTATAAGCATATAAAAATGCATGAACATCCATGTGAAAGTAATTTCAGTTTTAAAAGTAGATAAAATTACTTCAAACTGGGCTATGTTGCTTTAAACAATGATATATTATTCCTTAAATTTCCATATCAGGCAACGAATATAAAACTATATTTACAAATTATACAAGCTTAACTGTGTCAGTGCCTCGATGGAAAATGCGTAGTTTTTCCTACTTAAATTCACAGTTCACAATCCAAAGATCTATGTGTCATGACGTCTTGCAATTTCAGCAACAAAGCGAAAATATAGTAAATAATTTATTTTTCCGCTTTATATATACACCAGTTTTTTTCGTTCTAAAACACTGACAGTCTTGTAGCACCATAGGGAGTTAATCTTAAAATAGTAATATGGATATTCCCAAGCTTTCAAAAAAGGCAAAATCTACTTGATAAAGTTAATCTTATTTTTTCAGAAAATAATAAAAATAAATACTTTATCAGTTATGTCTTGGGAAATGCTTGCAACAACTCCTTTATTTTGAAATAAGTGTAAAACATTGTATGATATGTTACTAAAACATTTTCTGCTCATATCAACACTTACTTGCAAGATGAGAGAAATTTCACAAAAATAATGGCTGCATGGGAGCTCCTGTCAACTGAAGTATTATTCGGAATCATCGGCGTATATCTTTTTGAGAGTTTTTCAAGAGTAAACTTTGGTAAAAGTCTCGGAAAGTTTTGATGTAATCTGTTTACAACTATACCCAGTAGTTCTCTAAGAATTGGAATTGATTCTTTCAAACAAAAAAAAAATGAAAAAGAAAGAAAGAAAAAAAGTTAAATTATGACCAACAGCTACTTTTTTCTGGTAGAAATTAATTTCAAAACTCTTTTAAATTCTACAACTTTTAAGATAATGTAAGGGTAATTTTTGGTTCTTTTAAACTTCTTATTACTAACCTAGAATATATAAAAACAAATTATAATTTTTTCTAAATTATTTCATATTTTTTAAAATTGTACAAATAAATGCTTTATCAAAATAAATATTTAGATGGCTTACATAGTTAAACATTATAAATAATCAAAGGTACTCAAAATAATTAAATCTTCAAGTGTACTTTCATTAAATTCTTAGCCACAAATAAGTAAACAAATAAATTTATCTATATTTATCTTCAGATGCTTAACAATAAAAAAATTGTCATCGCATTAATGAAACTTCTTTTATATTTTTTTTTATAAATACACATTTTAATATATCCAATCTAATGCTAATATTATTTTATTCTCCATTTCCTTGACTCACAATTTTGAAAAAATTATTAAAAAAACATTTGATAAAATTATATGAAAGTGAAGTGATAGTAAATTTTGTCATAAATTACAGAAAAATAGAAAGAACCGAAAACATAAGTATGCAATCCAATAAGATGAAAACTTGGTTAATAATAACGGCTGCACATCTACTGCATATTCATAAATAAGGTAACTGTTTCTAAAACAGAGTTTATGAAATTATTTTTGATATAATTTAAATTGTATTTAATTATGGTATGACTCCTTCTGTGTGAAATCAATTAATTCAATGGTTAAAAAATGTTTAAGATTTTTTTATTAAAATATTATAAAGTCCGCACATATATTTTATTATAAAATCTATTTAAACGAGATGAGTGTATGCTATGTATTCCACTTTTCTATGTATAACATGTATCTTTTAACTGTGTGATACTAAAGAAAATTAATAGATTGCTGGATTATTTTCGTATGAAACTTGAATTGTGAAAAAAATCAATTCTTCCAAAGTTAAAATCTGTTAAAGGTAAAAACCATTATTTGAAGATATTGTATATTTCGGAAATAAATCAAAGTAAGCTTAGCCATAGCAAAAATCTCAGCTAAGCCAAGAAGAATCTGCCGGCAAGGCATCTGCCAAAACAAATAATGAAAAATGGTAGATATCATAGCTTAAGGCTCTTGTTATTGGCTGATAAATTACGCCCTAAATTGTCATGGGTTCCCCTGTCACGGCATCGACGATCTGCGAGGACCTTTGGCAATTTCTCTTAACGTTTATAAGCAGGTATCAAGAAGTTTCGAAGAATATTGAAGCTGCTGACTTCCGTCTCATATGAAAGCTGTCAAATAGTCAGGTGGCAAATTCTGAGAATACAAATTGTTATCGTTCCACGCATAAAAGTATATTTGAGATCTCAGATTGAATTTCAAAAGTAAAATCATAAGACCAAAATGTGAAATTATGTAGAAGTGTCATTAATCTTTTGAAAAGTTTGAAATATTTTGTGTGAGATATCTCACGTATGGAAAAAAAATCGTTTGTATGATTTGGAAAATATACATATTTTATTTTTCTAAGATTGATTCTATACTCAAAATTATATCGGTACTTATATGTTTTGCAAAATAGTACTTTCTTTTTCTTTGCTTAAAATGTATGTAATTAGTTTTTTTTTTTTCAAAATAGAAATAAATATGTTTGAAATATTTTGTAACCTATAAACACTTTTCAGTATAAACTTATTCTATGAAAAGAACATATTAATTATTTTCAAAATAAATAGTCTTGTTCAAGAAATGTAAATATTAAAAATTACTATTTACTTTTTGGTGAAACTTTCTTTGAAATAATTCTACTTGTTACGCGTGTGAAATAATGAATGAAATAAAAATACACAATACATTCAATAATACACTTTGAAAGAAAAATTTATACATTTCTATTGACATGATAATTTACTGAACAAAATCATAAATTATGAAATCCTATAGAAAACGAATTGTAATAAAAATAAAAAGCAATGCTAAAAATTAATGTATAAAGAAGAAAATATCTTAAGAAAATGGGCGTATAATTTCATAAATTTTCAAAAGTTTCTGAATCCATTGTCATTTTTATTTACAATTGCTAAGCCTGTTAATAGTTTCAAAACACAAATTCCCGAAACTTTTAAATGAACATCAATTCATATAAGACACCAAACAGTAATCACATTGAATTTAAAACTGCTAATGAAAAATAAATATCCTCAAAAGACGGATTGCAAAATAAAGCAACACATCAATAAATTGTCAGAATCAAAACATCACATTTCTAACAATATAGCTTCATTACACCTCACTTATACCTATTTATTATATGAAATGTAAGCCGTATGACTCTCATCAGCAGTTTTTTACTACTCCATCTCGACACTGATATTGCTGAGAGAAACCCATTTCGTCCAAACCCTTGTTAAGACTGTAATAAAATACGACATTGTTACTTGAACACAAAAGGCAAGAGTTCCATTCTGAAAAGAGCGCAATGGTCTTGGTCTTACATCCATCTTCCATCATTCTGTCATTCTTTCTTTCGTAATGAATTCATTCTGTCGTGCTACAGTACATGTGCTCCAACGCTAGAGTCACCCTACACAGAACAAAGGGGAAGAAAGAAAAAAGTCCAAAGGAAAGGATAGTCCTCAAAAGAACATGACAACCTACCTAAAGACGTTGTTTGTTATCCTATAGAAAATGTTGATGGAAAAATAAGTGCTTCCTCGCTAAACGCATAAAGCACCAGGGAAGTATAAGAGATGCATTCGGTATTTTTTTCCTTTAGTAACTCTAAGCAAAAGAAGGGTTCTTGTTGTTAATGGATATTCTGCCTATGTCAACTAAAAGGCTGCAGCACGGTATTAAGGAAATGTGGGTAGAAAGTTCGTTTTTTGGTAACTATTTCCAAGGGGAAAATCAGAGTGAAAAAACAAGTCAAAATAAAAATATTAACACATGCTAATTAAGAACCATTTTTTTCTGTTGGAAGAAAAGTAAATCAGAAAACGTATTGATGTATTTATTTAATTTTATAGAAGTAATTTCGAAATTTATTTTTATACAAAGTTGTATTATAAAAAAACTGATTTTACATTTTAAATAGTTCAAAAATGTTTTGACGTTGCGTTTCGCAAGAAATAATGTGATAAGATTGCTATGCTTTGTACTCTAAGTGTAAGTAAACATACAAAACTAAGTAATTTTTTTAAAAAAAATCTGAAATATAAATTTATTTCTTAAATATTTCCAAATTTAATAGTAAAAACTGAAATCTGTGAATAATAATTATTTTTATATTAGGATACACATAAATAAAATTGATTCATTGAAAATAAAATAAGAAAATGAGTTTAACAATTTTTGATGCAGATTGGTCTTTAAGATTTGCTAGAAATTGCTATTTTAAAAGGTGAATTTTTTAAAAAACATATAACATAATTTTTAAAAAAATACGATTTATAGATTTAAAAATATATATATTAAGATTCATGACATATACAAACAGAACTACTGACTAATTTTGGGAAACTTTGAATATTATGGATAAAATAATTTAAACATTAACAATTTTAACGAAAGAAAATAATTTAATTGGTTATATAATGTATATTTTGTAACCATAAAATACGTACTACCACTTATGAAAATATTAATTTATTTATTTACGACGTAAAAATAATTTACCTAATAAAAATACTTTAATTATCCTTAATATTGTAAAAAAAAATGTTATTTATTGTTTAAGTCAGAAATACTGTCCTTAAGTACATAATTATACATGTATTTTTAACAAAGTTACAAATATTTTTTTTAATATTTAATATATATATATATATATATATATATATATATACATATATATATATATTATACACACACACACACACATATATATATATATATATATATATATTAGTTATTTGAAATTTTACCTTCATACCTTCATATAGCTATTTCATAAATTAGTTTTAGGCTTTTAGGCTTATAGGCTTTAGGCTTTTAGAAGTTCTTTGAGTGGATTTCATGCCTTCTTGGCTAACTTTATAATAGGTTTTAAAGTATTCTTACAGTGTTTAATTATTCATGATCATGGTTTTATTTTGGGAAGAATCTGAATAAATGAACACGCATTGCAGTTAAGAATAGTTTATTTTTTAATTCTATATTTTGTAAGACTTATTGTTTTAATGGCGTTGGTATGCATACTAATGTTTTCGAATGAAATTCAGTTTTAGAAACTGTAGTATTGTACGTTTATTATTAGTTATTTAGTACTATGTTAAATAAACAGAATATTTTTAAAAACGTTTATCTCCTTTTTAAACCACTAATATAGACAAAAAGAAGAAGGCTAACTGACCTTCAGGCTATTTTAAACCCTACAACATTAGTTCCAAATAATACAAAAATTTACTATTATACTAATGTGTTTATTTATTTTTGACTTATACTATCTTGTTATACTTCGATTTATATTTAACTTTAAATTAGATTCATGACAATTTATATACATATATATAAATATCTGTATATATATATATATATATATATATATATATATATATATATATATATATATATATATATAAATATATATATATATATATATATATATATATATATATATATATATATATATATATATATAATAGATATATATTAAGAGAATAAAAAATGTGAGTTTATATATTTTTAATTAGCTATGTTTTATTCTGAATGTGTATATTACATATAAACATTTGTATAGTAACACTCTAGTATGCATTAGTGCTACCGACTTCATTTTAAAGTAAGGTTCTTTTTTAAATCTATTGTTTTTTACGCTTTTCATTCAATATCTTTCAAAATGAATGTATTATACGATACTCCAAAATATTTTCTCTCAGCAAGTCGAAGTTTGTACTGATTTCCCTTTTGTGTTGCTGTAAGAATCATACTATCTTTGCCAAAAAACTTGCCTAGATAAAAAATTATGGTGCCGTGCTAGTTTTTATCTGATTTACACAAAAATTCTTTCGTAAGTTTTGTCGGAATATACCATTAGAAAGAATACATTTATTTCTATATTCTTTTTAAAGAGATTCTTTCACTCATTTCTCACCAATCTTTTATTTTTTTACTACATTCTGATACGTTTCATTTATAGAACGCAAAAAGTGGAAATCTATATTATTTTTTTTTTTTTTGCTATTTTACTTAAAGTATCGGGTCTTTCATTTTGTTCAGTACCCACCTGGGACTATGAGTGATAGAGATTGATGCTTTCATTTTAGTAATTTTGTCAGCTAAACTTCATTTTATTTAGAATATTCAAGATTCTGACAAAAGATTTCGTATGTATACAAAGTGATGCATTTAATTTTTAATTTCAGAACTTAAACATTTTTCACTGAAAATTATTTTTACATGTATCATTTACAATTATAGAAAAATGAATTTTTTTCAATCAATGCATTTTTCTGTAAATGTTAATCTGTTTCATGAATTTATTTATTTTGATACGTGTTTATTAGAGAATAGAATAATAGAGGTAATGCAAAAAACTGCAATTTTTCTTATTATTAATTATTGCAAAAACTGCAATTATATATTCTTTTTAACCTAGCACTTCACGGGAAGGTTTATGTCATACCCACCATCTAACATTTTTCAAGATTCCATCTAAAAGTATATCAGAGAATGAATAGTTTCTGGTGTAGATGACTCTGTGGTCATATCCTTTGAGGGACATTAGCATATACATATACAATACATAATTATGCATAGATAATATGTATATATATACATAGAGAGAGAGCAAATATATACATTTAGAGTTCGCCTATGAGCCGAATTATAAATGTATATTTTTGGATACTGCGCCTCTCTCTCTCTCTCTCTATTTGGGTATGTCGTAACCCCGCGTGAATTACCGATTAAGTGCTAAATGCAAAAGCACGTCTTAAAATCTTTCTTTTACAATAGCGGATTATTGTATTTATGATGAAGAAATGAAATATTTAATTAATTTAATAAACATAGTATTTAATAGATATAATACAGCAGTATTTTCGGATGAAGAAATAGTTTTTGCCGAGATAATGAGAAATAATCCAATAATGAAGAGTATAATAGCAAGCATGATTCTTATGTTGTTGTGTTGTTGTTGTTACTAATGCCACCTGTCTGACGTAGTCAGATCGAGGCCCACGATAGTCATCATGGCATCGGGCTAGATCATACGCCTGCCGTTAGCTGTAGCTTTGAGCACCATGCAGGTGACAGTACGATTTGGCTCGGTTCCACCCCAATTTTGAGGGAGAACACCCTGGGAGTGGTCAGGGGCCTACCAAATGAAATATATCCAGATAATGTTACTGAGGGAGCAATTATCATCCTTTATAAAATGACCACATCATTTTCAATGGCTAGAAAATGTAAACGTTAGCTTATTATTTATTAGTTTATATAACATTTTTGTTTTGTTGAATGTTGCGACAGTAAACAGGCAAAATAGTTTTGATAAGTAGTCAGGAATCCACCTACTAAACATTAAACCAGACACTGATTTCTGAAGTGTTTTGGATTTGCAGAAGAATGTAGAAAACAGAAAGAAATGCTTTTAAGAAATTAAACAAAAAATTATAATCCAGTAAAAACAACGCACTCATTCGAAGACTAAAGGAGTGTATAACCAATGTACTGAATGCACGAATATAAAGAACAGAAATCCAAATTTACGCGTGAAAAGTGCAATAAACGCATTGTATTTCCTACTCTACTTCCTTTTTTACCTTTGTATGCAAAGCTTACGGTAAAAACAGAATCTAAATTCCCTTGGTTATGAGATACCAGATACCTTGCACGTGAAATTAAGGTCATTTTTCTTTTTTGTGAGTGAAGGGCTGAGTTAAAAATGCTTCAAAATCATAAAATTTTCTATGTTTTACTTATATATTTTAAACTAACTTGTTTGTTTGTAAAAAATCTTTCTAATTTTTTTGAGTTAGTTTAAAATTAAATATTCGAAATCTCGAGATTATTTAGTATTAAAAATATTTCAACTTTGCTTCCAACTTTGGTGATCTAGTTACAACCTCTTATTTCAAAAATGTAACCGACTATAGCCAGTTAAGCTTAAGGCATGAGCTTAAGGCATGAGCTTAAGGCATGTGACTACCTTCAAAGCTCTTTTTTTTAAATATATAAATTTTCAACTAAAAAAAGAAATTTTTAATTGAAGTGGGGCGTAAAACTAGGAAATCAAGTATAATTTCCACAAAATTAGAAATAATTTTGGATATATTGGGAATTTTTAGCGAAATTTTAGTGAAAAATTGCAGTTACGGTAAGGCTTGTATTCAAAATTCTAGTTAATATATTCAAATAAAATTTATACAGTACATAAATAATACCATTATCTGTGATTAGAGCTATCATATTTGTAATACTTTTGAAAGTTTTTGAAATATGACATTTTGTATGAAATAACTCAATTTTATACAAAAACCTAATGTTATTTTCTCACAACAAGGGCAATAAAGTACATAAATATATACACAGATATTAGATAATATAGTCTAGACTAGAGATAAAACTAAATAAAACATTTTCTGAAAATTTCAATTCAATATCTTAAAAATAAATAATATAGTAATTTTTACCATGAAGCAAAAAATTGAAAACCATAGTTTCTCAGAAAATGCATTTAAAGATTTTAATATGGTATAAAAAATTTTCTACTAATTGTAATTTTTTAAACTCACCATATTTATAGGTCAAGATCTCTTTTGCTTCATGTTTAAATAATTTGACTTTTTTTGAAATTTTTGCTGTTTTCTAAAGAGTTATATAGACTATAACAATTGTCTTTTTTAATGAAATTTTGATGAAAATTTGCAGTTACACAAAATACTAATAAATGTATTCAGATAATACTTGCACAGTAGGTAAATAACCTCTTTATATGTGTTAGGAATTAAAAGATTTGTAATACTTTTGAAATTTTTTTAAGTATGCTAAATTATATGCAAAAACATGATTTTTAAAAAAATTAATGAATTTTCTTATAAAAAAAGCTATAAACTACATAGATATATATACAGAGATTAGATTTTAATTTATAACACAGATATAACTAAATTAAACGTGTTCTGAAAATTTCAATTCAATATCTCAAAAATATTTTGTGTACGGATCTACTTCCGGTTTTGTAAACACTATTTCTGGTTTATTAATTTTTTTCTAACTTTGCTTCTTAATATCGTAGAAAAAAATAGAGTGTTTTTGGAATACAAGAAATTTCGAGTTTTCACCAAAATGGCGAATTTAGGGTAGTCACATACCTAAAGCAACCAAAATAATTTACACATTTTGGTTCATATTTTTTGATTTATATAAAACTGTAGACGTTTATATGGAAAATTTTCTCGAGGTTTAAGTGTGATAAATCGGTTGAATCCAAATTGCGTGTCAAAAAGTATGCAATTTTTAACCAACGAATCAGTGTTCTTGATAAATGTAGGACGATTTCAAGTTATAATGTAAGATTTTCTCCTTAAATCCAGATCTTTATGATACTAAAGCTTAAAGGACAAGAAGTCTCTTGTACAACCCGGATTATTATTTTTCTGAATATAATATAATTATCCATCGTTTTAGATAATCTAAGCGAATTGTAGTTGTCAAATTTACGCAAGACATTTTTTTTTATTTGGGCACACAACTTTCAATATATTGCGTAAGATAAAAGTTTTGACCACTTCGTGGCAGGTTAATAGTCAAAAAAATTGTATATAAGTAAATGGTTTGGTTTAAAAATAAGCCAGTTGATGTTAAGCAACTTATGAGATTTTTACATAGGCGAGAGTAAGCCTTAGTAATGCTTTCCGTTACCTATGAATCGATCGTAACCTTTTTTCGTATGGTATAAGCACTAAAGAAATAATATTTCCCCAAGTATTTATGTAGCAATTTTTATTGCTTTCCTTTAAATTCGTTCATTTTAAAATTATTTTGGATTTGAATATAGGTACCTCTCTAAATACATTCAAAACATTAGATACATTCATTAACTCATCTCATTAGACATATGATTTTTTATACTCCATTGGAGAATTAACAATAGGCCATAGTGCCGTGAAATTTTTAGATGGGAGTCTTGTTTCTTATTCATAATCTGAGTGGAATATTTCCAATGTAATGCTACTCAGATCTCAGAATTTTTTAGAATAATTCAAAACATTTTGATAAAACAGTCTTGCAAATGTCTAAATATTTTACAAAAAGCAAAAAGATAAATGGAAATAGATAAATATAAAATTAAATTAAATGTAGCATTATTAAAATAAAAATGACAATATTCAAGGGAATAACTGAACTTTATTTCATGTATAAATCTAAACCATATTGCGATTGATAGAATCCTTGGCAATCTAAAACAAAATAGGGCAAAATAGATGCAGTTTTAGAAAAGTGTGCATGCAGTCCTT
>BMAO01005497.1:0-23169 GCA_019973975.1 Trichonephila clavata
AAAATCTTAATGTAAGAATAAAATTATTAACGAGAAAATTAATGTCATTATAGTAAAAGCGTGGAGTGCTCGATATCAATTGCTATAATTCTTACTACACTGCTGGCCACCGTAAATGCAACACCCTGAAGGAAGCACGCAAATAACATGAAATTCACAACATGCATTAGCGGAGGTGAGATATGCACATGATTAGAGTTTCAGCGCAGACGCACATCACGCACGCCTGTGGCGCCACCTCAAAGCGCTATTTAAGGCTTGGAGATTTCGACGATTTCAAGTTCGGCAATAGTGTTTTTCTCTCTTGTGGTTTTTCAAAAAACGATCAGTTATGCCTCGTAGAAAACAGCGATCAGCTTTTGATTAAGTATCCGAGTTCGACAGAGGAAGGATAGTGGCCTACCGAGATCGGTAGTCGTGTTGGACGAAACCAAACAGCTGTAATGCGGATATGTGACCATTGGATTGGATGCAGGAGGGTACGACGGACCGACGTGGTCGATCGCATATACCTCAGTGCACCACTTCACGTGAGGACAGGCAAGTTGTGCGCATGCATTACGGATTGAGTCTGTAACGCATCATTCAGTGTCTGCGCGTACCATTCGACGCTCGTTTACAGCAGACAGAGTGGTCTGTCCGCAAGACGTCTATTGCTTGGTCTACCTTGACGCAAAACCACAGACGTCTCCGCCGCCAATGGTGCGATGAAAGAAGGATGTGGGCGGCAGAATGGAATGAAGTTGTCTTTACTGACGAGTCACGCATCTGCCTGCAACACCACGATGGTCGGATTCGAGTCTGGAGACACCGTGGAGAGAGGATGCTGAACAGCTGCGTTATGCACCGCCACACTGGTCCTGCACCGGGTATTATGGTATGGGGCGGTATTGGATATCACTCTCGCACTCCTCTAGTACGCTTTGCCGGTACTTTAAACAGCCAGCGCTACATCTCCGAGGTGTTGAAGCCAGTTGTCCTGTCTTACCTTCAGGGCTTCGCCACAGCCATATTTCAACAAGATAATGCGCAACCACACGTGGCACGCATTGTCCAAAGGTTGTTCGTCAATCACCAGATTGAATTACTTCCCTGGTTGGCTCGCTCTCCGGATCTTTCGCCGATAGAAAACATGTGGTCCATGGTTGCTTAACAACTGACCCAGATTACATCCCCAGATGCCACACCAGATCAACTTTGGCAACGTGTGGAAGCTGCTTGGACTGCTGTACCCCAAGAACACATCCGAAGTCTCTCTGAATCAATGCCGAGGTGTGTGGCAGCGGTGATCTCCAACAATGGCGGCTACTCTGGCTACTGATTCTGGCAGGAACCACACTTCACAGAAGTCTATAAATTTAATCATTTGATACTTGGTCAACATGTTATCTACAAAATAAATTTCGTTGTGCTATCTCTTGTCTTTCTTGGTGTTGCATTTACGGTGTGGCCAGCAGTGAAGTTCTATTTCGAAATGCAGAGTTGGTGTAAAAATGTAGTACAAAGCACCCCACAAATTTACCACAATGGCATTAATTTTCTCCTTAATCATTTTATTCTTATATTAAGAATATTTTCTTACTTTTGGATTCCATTAACTCTAAAAGCGTGTTTTTTTTTTTGTTTTTTAAACTATAATTTTTTTTTATATTTTAGTTCAATCTACAATAAAAGCGGGTTTTTTTTAGTTATCCAAACATTCATTTATTCATTGATGAATTAATCTGAAATGCGCCATTTTCTTAAGAATCTGGCATATCCACTGGCATCCTATCTGGTCTGGTTTGCAAAATTTAGGATCAAGAAACTGAAGGAAATCTGGAAGAGCTAAATTTGAAATATTTAATGTGGAAAAAGGTGAAAAGTCAACGATATTTTTCATTAAAAATATCACTATTTGTATCAACCAAGAGCATTTTCGCTTTAGGGTTTTAACTTATTTATTCAACTGGCTAAATCTTGAAACAGGGATCTGGAATTAGTCGCCAAATTTGGAAGTGGGAAATCGTTAATACTGATGATCCTGATTAGGAAAATGGAACAAAATTATTAAATTATTGTATTGTCATCGGTCCTTCACAAGTGTACAAAATTTCGAATTAATCTGACCTTTTGAAGTGGGTGAAAATCGAGTTCGAAAATTCTGTTACGAACAGGTGAAGCTAATAAAGGAGTTAATATTAATTTTCAGCATTATAATGCAAATACAGTAGAACGTCGTTTATCCGAAACTTTATTATCCGGAGCGTCAAATATCCGAACCAAAGTCTAGATACGTTTTCGAACAGTGCAATGCTCAACAGTTGTTTCGAGTGAAGCCAAAAGTGACGGGAAACCCAAGGTGAGAGATATTTGGGGAATTTCAGCTGTGTGAGATTTGGTAAATATCTGCGCGGAATATTAGGTCAGTTTGTTTCCAAGTGAAGGGTGTAGACGTGCTCTTTTGTTGAGTTTTGTTGATGTAGAAACCTGAATGGCATGCGATGAAGAAGACCGTGGATTTCAAATGCTAAATAACGACGAGATTATGACTTCCGTGCAAGAAGAATCCTACCCTGTTGACGATGAAACGGATGAAGACGAGGACAACCACAACGAAAGTAGCAAGGGTCCATCAAATACTGACGCGGTTTTTGCGTTAGAGACAGCTATGGAGTGGTACGAACAACAATCAGACTGCTGTCTTGCTCAACTACTGCTGCTGAAGAGAATCAGAAACCTTGCAGTAAAAAAAACGAAGGTGTACAATGGTACAACAAGAAATAAGTGATTATTTTCCACAATAAAGGTAAAATAGCAACATTTTGCACCTATTTGGCTTTTTCTTCAAGCATGTTTCCCGCATGTGATGATTTTCAATATTTGTATAGTGTCCAGTATAATATACTGCATGGTCGAATTCAGTTTTCGGATATCCGAACAATCGCGAATCCGAACGGTTTTCGGTCCCAATTGATTGGAATAAACGACGTCTTAAAGTATAATTTATGCTAAATTACAAAAAAAAATCTATTGATATTATCTTTATATAAAACCATGATTTTTCAGTAAATTTAAAAAATAATCATTTAAAAAATTAATGCCGAACTTAGTTGGATGCATTTTAAGATTTACCTCTTTTCTTGGCTCTATACATCCTTCCCATGGTTTTATCGTTAGTGTTTCTGGACTGTTAGTGTCAACAACGAAATGAATCACACAGTCATTTTTATTATGTAGTATAGTTGTTGCTTTTGCTTTTGAAATCAGAGGGAGACGAAGTTGTTCAGGTCTGATTTCCAAAGTCAAAGATTCGCCATGTTCTTTTTCTTTCATTGTCATTACATTAGTATCTTCCTCTAAACTCAACTGATGATTATTATCAAAGCAATTTTTATCAATTTTTAAGTGATGTCTTGGACATATATGAAGCATAACTATTTTAATGACGATACTGACTGGTGTTTTTTAAAAATATTTTTGTATTTTTTATTAATGATGGATTTATATTTGTTTAAATGATTTTAGTAAGAAGAAGAGAAAAAAATATCATGTCGTGTTCCGTGTTTGTTTAGATTAGGTTTTTGGTAGTGTTGGGCTGTTCTTTCCAATTTTTGGTATTGTTGAAACTACTTCAACAGAACATTGTGGAGATTTTATTTTTTATTCTGGTTACATTGTTTGATATTTACATTGTTGAATTGTTTTCTTACATACTTGCTGTGATTATATACAAATAATTATTTTTTATGTTGACTTGAGCTGTTGTTTGTAAGTGCCTAATTTTAAATACTTTTCCATATTCTAATTATAATATTTTTTAAAAAGAATTTTAATGAGTAAATTCCGTTTTGGATGAATGCGTATGATGTTAAGAAGCTGGGAGATCGAATAAAAACGAAATAGAGAAGTGCATAAGAAAAGTCAAAGCGAAATATCTGGAAATCTGTTTGAAATTATACGAGAGAATATTAAAGTCGCACTGATTAGCAGCACGAGGGCTTTTGGCGACGGCCTGCGTAATTTTGAACCATGGTCAAGAGACGCGGACGACACCTGAGCTGGCACCGGCCTCTCCTAACTACCACACCACACCAACGGGAGGACGTTTGAGCTCTCGACAGATTTAACGTGCATCTTATAAGAAGTATATACATATATATGCAATAACTGTTATCCAAAAAGTAACCTACAACGTTTATTATGGGTATGATGATTTGACTGTACTATTTTGGAAGTTTCGTAAGAAGTGTTTTTAAAATTATTCTTAAAGGAATTTCAGTAAAGTAAACGATTTTAAGATACATTAAAAAATAATTTCCTTTTTAGAATTTCAGAATTTTTTAGTTTTAATGTTTAAATTTAACTGGAAAATACCTCTAAATTTTCTCATTGGATTGTAAGGTTGTGAGTTAAAAGTGATACCAAACCTAAGAAAAATCTTTCCTACCTGCAGTATTACAAAATATTTAAAAAAATGGTGATTAAAATACCTTAAAATTAAGGCCATGAATTGTTATGGCAAGTAATGTTTAGATCATTCGTGGTTTTGGATCCCGATTACACTAAAGATCAACAGGCAAAATAATGGGTTCGGCTATCTAATACATGATTACTTTAACGCTAGATTGCCCAAGCAAATTATTTTGACTGCTTTTTAATTTTAATTATTAAAAAAATTACGTATATAATGATGCCATTTCTTAGAATATATTTTTTCCAAGTGAAGCAAATTTTATTTTATTGTTAATATTTACTAATTACTTGTTATATGACTGTAAATAATAAAAAAATATTAGAAATTTATTTTAAACAAATTTAATAACACATTAGTTATTCTTTCACAATGCCGTCATTTTGAATGCTTTTGGGCAATATAGGTAGGTATATACTAAGTTTCAGTCTTTCTAGTGTTAAATAACCTTTTTATGGGCCTTGGGAAGATTACTTCCCAATATATATATACTGGACTTGCTATTATAATGATGGGAAGACGTAATTCCCGCTTAAGTTTTGTTCTGCCGTCTATTGTTCAATCGACTGGATAGAATCAGCACTTCTGTTTCGAAAGTTTGAAAAATCATTGTATAAGATTTGTTTTCCTATGACACTTGTTTCGATGTAACATTTGTATTCCTGAATGATTCTACAGCAAATATGAGTAAAATATTGTTTATATTGTAATAACACTTTCTTATTTCGAAAATTTCTGTATATTTTGTGCAGTAACTATCTAATATTGTATAATAAATAATAGATAAAATGTGAAAGTGCTATTGTATTATATAAAAGCCATGTGTAATTTGTATACTATTTGAAAAAAAAAATGGAATATTTAGTTCATAAAAAATGTATATTTAGATAAAAAAAAATAAAGAAACTATTGTTTTTATTGTAACTATACTTACTAATTTCTTATAGGATTTTTTCACATTTTATGCGAGTAACTGTCTAATTTGAATAATAAGTAATAGGCCTAACAGTGAAGCGTAAAAATGCAATTGCATCATAGAGAAAAACCATGAACAATATGTATATATGAAAAAATAGAGCATTTAGTTTGTTAGGCAGTTGACACCACTTTTTCTTTTGAACGAAAGCGTATAGCTTTAGCTCGTCAGCTAATAGACGGATATTTCTTAAGAAAAAGGAACGGACATCCTGCTAGCTTCTATGAAAAGAAGAATGTAGTTCCAGAAGATGTGCGTTTAGCCAGTGTGAGAAATCATATGTGAAAGATGATTTCCAACCATAGACGATGTAGGAAATGATGCAGAAAGGAACCAAAAAAGAGGACCCGCTACGTGTGTGCAGAACGTGATGTCCCCAAGTGCATTGCAACGTGCTTCTCATATATTCATGGCAAATAATCACCTTTAAATTTAATTTTCCTTATGAAGGTGAAAGGTTCCTTGGGAAGTATTCTTCTACCCCTTAAAATTTAAACGTAAACATAAAACTCTGTGAAATAAAATATGTTTCCTTAAATGATATCTATACAAATAAATAAAATTGAAGTGTCTGTTTGTAATTTCAAATCAGCAGCTTTTTACAAAATGCATTTAAAGGTATATACCGTACTTATATCAAAAAATAAATTTTTAAAATTTTTGTCTGTCTGTCTGTTTGTTCCGTCTAATCTCGGGAACTTTTGGTCCGATTTTAAAAATTCTTTCACCAATGGAAAGCTACATTATCTGCGAGTAACATAAGATATATTTTATCTCCATATTCCTACGGGAACGGGAATTATGCGGGTAAAACGTTGACGTTGCTTACTCCCCACCAAGTTGGCGCAAAATTATGCATTTGATCAATAATGGAAATTTTAATAAAAATTTTCTCACATTTGTAGCAAATAACTGAAACATAGTGTAATTTAGCATCAACAAAAAGCAATTTTTAAATGGTTTTTTATTAAACGTCTAACGTTTATTGCGTTACGTTTGTTAAATGTCAAACTCAAACTTTGAGAAATATCGCCAAGTTGGCTAAGAAGCTCTCTATTCCAACAATCCTAGATATCTTAAAGCAAATTTCCCACCACTTTTTACAGAGGGAAACGAAATAAAGTTTTAGCGATTTGCGTGAGCGTGATATTGAAAATTCTATGATAATATTAATTGACAGTTTCATAAAAAGTTTTGATTACTTTAGTAGTTTTGATTAGTTTGAATAGTTTTGAAAGTATTTTATTACTTTGAATTTTTGGAATAAGTACAAAGACTACATGGCGGAAGATATTTCGCGACGAAAACCAATCAAATATGCCTTTCAATGAACCCATCTACAACGAAACGCAATAAAGGTTTTCAGAATGGTTAGGAGAAAGCTACATGATTTTGGAATTAGCTCTAGACGTGTCGACGGAAATGGCTTCGATATTGAAATTACTTGAGAATTAAACTACAAATTCATAGCATTGCAACATCAAGTAACAGAATTTATCCCTCAATTAACTCCAAAACAAAGTCACGTTTTCCAAAAAGTGTTACGCAAAATAGAATCCGGCAGGGGTGCACTCTTTTTTTCTCGAAGCCCCTGGAGGAACAGGAAAAACGTTTTTGCTAAACTTATTAATAATGACCATCAGAAAAACCTAGAAGATAGCAGTTGCTATGGCTTCTTCTGGTATAGCCGTGATTTTACTGACCAATGGTTGTACTGCACATTCCGTTTTAAAATTATCGCTTAATCTTGCATTTGAAAATTCCCTCATCTGAAATTTCAGAAAAAATAGCTCTCAAGGCAGGATGCTTCCACAATGTAATCTTTTAATGTGGAATGAAAGTACGATGTCTCACAAGAAAGCTATAGAAGCGTTAAATCGGACTCTTCAGGATTTACGAGATAGTACAGATATTTTAGGAGGAATGGTAGCTTTATTATACTTTGGCTGGTAAATTCAAGCTTATGGGGAAAATTTGAAAAATTCAGTCTGAAAACGAATATGAGAGTGTATCTTCATAATGACGTAGATTCGGAACATTATACAGAGAAGCAATTAAAAATCGGTCGTGGAAGTTTGGACGCAAATGCTGGAGGTTTTATTTTACTTTCAGATAATTTAGTAATGTAGAAGAAAATAATGTAAATCTCATTGCTCAAATTTACCCGGGCTTGCAACAAAATTTAATTTGGGATCAGTGGTTGCGCGCAAGATCAATATTGGCGCAAAACAATGACAATGTCCATAAAATCAACATTGAATATTTAAACGACGTGCGGGGGAGGGGGAGAATTGAAGAAATATTTATCAATGAATACAATCATGGATAAAGAACAAAGTACTTCATATCCCACGGAGTTCTTAAATTCACTTGAACTTTCGGGTGTACCCTCACACAAACTTCAATTAAAACTAAATGTACCAGTTATGCAAAATCTCGATGCTCCTCGACTATGTACAGGAACGAGGCTTTGGATCACAAAACTGATGCAGAATATACTTGGTGCCAATATTTTAACATATGTCATGAAAAGGGATAGTGTTATCATACCTCGAATTCCAAGTATCTCCACTGACCTACCGTTTCAACTCAAACGATTTCAATATCCCCAGTTTTACTGTTGCTATTAACAAAGCTAACATTTCAGGTGGCAGGGGTGCATTTGGAAAAGCAATGTTTTTCCCATGGCCAACTATATGTAGCCTAATAGGTGTGTCCAATGCCCAAATCTTCACATATTTGCAACTGAAGGAAGAACATGTAATACCAGTAATGTGTACAGTAGCATCTTAGAATAATATTCTGTTTTGAGTTCTTTTAAAGAGGAATTATATATTAAACGTAGATACTTTCGATTTTTAAAAATATTAATAGTTTAAGTTATTGAATATCTGTTGTTAATTATTATAATAAATTACGTTTTCAGTTTTTTTAACTAAGCTCAATTTATAATTTTTAAATTTTATTGGTTCCAGTCAAGCAATAAAAAAATTACTATATTATATTATTTACTTTCTAATGATAATGATTTTGACTTTGACAGTTATTTAAAGACATCAACGTGAGCGGAGCCGCGGGTAAAAGCTAGTAAAACATAAGAAACTATGAGGAATTCAAAACAGAATTAAACAGTCCACGAAAGGGTTAAAAAACTTATTTTGCATATTTTAATTATCATATTCTTTTTCTCAGTATTTTCCGTTAAAGCTTTAACACATATTTTTCTCGCCAACTACCCGCATTTAGTTGTTTTTTTACAGCACTTTTAGCTCAGATAAAAATAATGCGACAGAAACAAAAATGAGCAATAATCATTAAACACACATTCACATATTTATTTTATTACATCTATTTCTTTTTACAATAATAAAATTAAATTTACAAATTCCAAACATAAAAAAATCATATTTCAGAACATTATGAAACATTGCATTTTTAATTCAGTAATGAAGAATTTTATCTTCAGTTTGTTACCTATACAAATTGATAAACTATTGCTAGAAATGTAATTTTCTTTTACCAAAATTGAAAAATGTATCAAATGACCCGAATTAGGCATAAAATCTTAAAGAATTAGTTAAAGTATGAAAAAGATCTATGAATTTTAAAAATACTCAAACTTTGAGTACTTGAAAAATTCAATTGAATCATTCTTCTACATTCATATATAAATATCATCATATATATAAATATTAAAGTAAGAAGATATATTTAAATTGTTTTCAAATATAATTAATTAGTAAAAATACAAAACTAGAATATTTTTTCTAATATTAAATACTTGTATATAGATCAGAGACTTGTTCCTTTTGAAAGTCAGAATGTAAAATTTTTATTAATAAGAATTAGAAAATGTTAGAAAGTTTTCAAAACACCATTAATAGAGAGGAATTTATAAACTTATGTGATTTGATATTTCAAATATATTTATACATTTCTCAATATTTATTTCTATAAAATGATTCAAGTTATTTTACTCAGACATTTTACGGAAATCTACATAAATATCTTTAAACACTTGTTTACTATACTAGAATTATATTACATTTTTTAAAATTAAATTGAATAATTTTTTTTTAATTCTTAGACATGTATCTAAACATCATTCTGAGTTGAATATTGTATACCTTTCAACAGTGGTTACTGGCTTTTTAAAGTTTTCTGTTACATAGCTGGATATTATACAATTTTACATCATTTAAAAATTTAATTAACTAAAAATGTAATTATTTTTATTTTAAGCAAATTATAATAATGAATTACAAAACAATTAGCTAAGAGCATATAAAATATAACAATATTTTTTTTTTTAGAATTACTGCAAAATGAAACATATGGAGATAAAAAACCTCGAAATAAAAAATAAAATGATATATATATTAACAAAACCGTCAGTTAAAATTTTAAGAAAAATTGCAGCATTAATAAGACTAGTTACCAAAGCTGATAATTTTTTTCGTAAATTACATTTAATAATTAGTTCAAAGATAAAAAAAGTATTATTTTTTAAAATATATTTTGTATTGAAAAACATTTCTGTGTATGAGTTAAAACAAAAATTATAGAAACTACGCTTCAAGGTGGTAAAGATTTTGTTGAAATGAAATTTCGACAGTGAATCCATTTTATAAAAAGAGATTGTAAATTTACAAAACAGCATTGCTAAATCATGATATTGGATGATATGGAATAATAATTTACAGATTGGGTTCCTCAATGTAATTCTTAAGAATAATTATCGTAAAATCCGGTATATAACTCGCACTTTTAACACAAAAAATAAGATCGAAATTCACGGAGGAGAAATTTAAAAATTAAAACAAGTGATATAAATTTTTTCAAAAGTCAATTCCTACTTAGGTAAACAAAGAAAAACGTTATATTATTAAATTTAATTAATGAATTAATATTTGAAAAACTGTATTAGCATAAAGTGTCAATTACAATTTTAAAAAAATATATTTGAAGCCAAGAAAAAAAATTCTTTAGAAAAACTTACTGGCACCCATCTGTTGGTGCTACTTCTAACTTCATAAGAAATAACGCAGGATAAATTTAAAATATAAAAACAAAATTTAATTAATGATGTAATATTTAAAAAAACTGTATTAACTACAAGTTTAAAAAAATGCATTAGCACTTCAGTGGACGAATAAATAGTATTGTATTGACGATTAAAAATTTTAACAAGATTTATATATATATATATATATAAGGAGAGAGTTAACTAATGGTAGAAATTGAAAAAGAGGTGAGCATTACAAAAATTAGATTTCCGCATAGATTGGAATACTGTTAATTTAAAAGAAATGACACAGTTGATGAAACTTAAAGGGTTATAATTCTAAAAGTATAGTATTTTTCAAAATCCTAGGACTACATCTTGGATAAATGACTTCAAAATATAGTACCCCTGCACACGTACATTTCAGGTTCCTTCGTAAAAAAGGGGGTATGCGCGTTATACGGCGAATATACTTAAAAATTAAAAAAAAATGTAATATGAAAGTATAAATGCGCGTTATACGCCGGGTTTTACGGTAATTTTGTTTTGAATATGGCATAAAGTGGATCGTTATAACGTATTTTTAATTTTTCTTATAAACATTATAATTGCAGTTGTTTTTTTATACAAAACATTTCATAATAATTTGAAAATATATAAAATTGATTGATTAAAATAACAAAATATGAAAAAATACAAAAGTCTTCATGCATTTTCATTAGACAGATTTTGGTACATTAAGAAGGCAGTAGACACTCAGAATAATTTATATTTTTTTTACTTCAAAGAGTTTATCGAAATCCTTGATTAACTTATTCAAAATTTGCATACTGAATTTTAAAAAAATGCTTTATAATTATAAAGCAAATACGTTTTAATTTCGTTTTACATTTAAAATGTCCAATGCCACAGTTAAATGTTCATATATAATAGTTGAAAACCATTTTAACGATTGTATAAAAAGTAATATATTGATTTTTTATATTAGTTCTTTAAATGTCAAACACAGAAGTACAACTTTAAAATTTGCACATCTTCAAATTTTTCATACGTTGAGGATTTTTTTAAAAAAAATCCTAATATATTTGTATTTCTTTATTTTGATTGTTGTTTCTCATTATAATTATTATGTGTGAAAACTTCAAATAACTATAAACAATGGTCTACACAGAGCTATTTTTTTTAAACGCTTTGGAGAATTTGTTTCATAATATACTAATTGTTCATTTGTTTTGTTGAAATAAATAAATGAGCTACAACCCCCTGAAAATAAAAAAAATTAAAATTTTTCTTCAAGTGTAACCGCTCTTGTTATAACAACTGTAAGTGACCTAGCAGCAGAAGCGCCCTCTAGCGACCATCCATCTTCTGTAGAAGCCAGGTGACGAAAGAATCAGATGACTATGAAAAAAAAACGTCCATGTTCTTTGCCTATTAGTTTTGTTAACAATATAAGTTGTCTTTGTGTAACCTAACTTAAATTAATTGACTGATTGTTAAACTAACGGAGACTTCGCTGAGCTAACAATTCCGAATTAACCAGTCTAATTTATGAAAGTGGAAAATTAATAATTTTTTTAATGCTGTAACCGCTTTTGTTATAACAACTGTAACTGACCTAGCAGCAGAAGCGCCCTCTAGCGACCATCCATCTTCTGTAGAAGTCAGGTGACGAAAGAATCAGATGACTATGAAAAAAAACGCCATGTTCTTTGCCCATTAGTTTTGTTAACGCGATATAACTTGTCTTTGTGTAACCTAACTTAAATTAATGATAAACTGTTACACTCGCGGAGACTTCACTGAGCTGAAATCCGAATTAACCAGTTTAATTTAATCTTTTAGCATCCAATGCTCTGTATTTTATAAGTCTACTGCCTTCTTAAAAGAGGACGGCTTCAATGATGAATCATTTAAAAGATTTCTCTGAAATTACAAAGGTAGTTATTACACTGGGCTTCTTGATCCATATAGTTTTATGAATAAAATTTATACCAAAGATTGTAGTAAATCTAATTGGCAGTTGTAGCTTTCAGTTATTATAAAACAAAATTATTTATCATTTAATTTAGGAATCAAATTTAAATTAAAAAAATTAACACTATCTAATATTAGAAAAATTTTAATAGAGTGTAAATTAATATTTTTTATACTATTCAGTAAGTTCAAGCACTATTTTCTCAAGGACATTTAGTATAATTATATAACTAACGAATGACTTACATCAATGATAATTTAAATATATATAATATTTGTATGAAATTATGGAAGTGTTAAATTATTCAAGTTTCTTAGTTCCGTTATTTTTTTGAAAAAAATCTGATTATGAATAAATTTCTTAAAATTATCAGAAAGCATTAAGCCAATTCATAAATTTTTCAGGAATTTGTTGTGTTATGTTTTTAAAAATATTATTATTACCAAAATTATTGTAAAAATAATTATGAAAAATTCACACCGAGTGATTTAGAATGCCTGATCCAAAAATTAGTCTTTTGTTTTATACTTAAGATTCACGTAAGTATGACATAAATATTTCAGCTTTTACATTCCTCTAGAATTTTATGCGTAATTTTTTAAAGTTAACGAATGTAAACGCATAAATACACAAGCTGAAACAAAGTAAAAAATATCGATTATTTTACTTAATAATAATTTTGTATGTAGAGTGAATTTAGTGGCGTCTAATGATTCTACAATTTAATCCTTTTTAAGTGTGTTGTAATTTAATTCTTGATCAATTCAATAACGAAACAAAAACTATTGTTTCTGTATAAATTAGAAAAAAAATATTAAATAAATTTACGTTTATTGTAATTGGTATTAAATCAATTTAATTGTATCTGGAGAAAATAATAAGATGCAGTATATTTAACTTTTTTTTCATTATTTTTCAGCCAAATTTAATAATATTAATTTTAATGTCTGTTAATAAAATTGTTGAAAGCTTCGATATTTAAATAAAAGTTTACTTATTTCGTGTTGTACAGAAATTAAAATTCTTTATTTTGTGTGGACTGCATTAGTACTTTAAAAGATGAATCTATGAGAATAATTTAACACAAGGACAACGCTTTTACCATTAAAGGAGAAAAATTTCGTTTAAAGTTCCATTAAAATTAAACCATGATTTTGTGGTTCAAAATTTTTTTTTTGTATTATTCATTTTACCAATATGATAGTTAATGTTAATTTTTTCGCGCACTTTAATCCAGAGGTGGGCAATTTCTTTTGAATCGAAGGCCACATTGTGGAAGGGAAAGATACCGGAGGTCCGTGGCTTTTTAAAATAATGACATTCATTAGTTAATTTTGTACCTCAGAAAAAGTATAAATTGCACCATAAAATCAAAAAATATATGTTTAAATAAAATAGCGGCCGTTTTATACAATTATCTTATTGTTCTAATTTCATATCATCTGCAGCTGTAAGAATATTTAATTTTAGAATATCTTTGATGAGACAAATGTACCCTATTATATTTTTCTACAATTTTTTTAAATGAAGAGTGAGGTTGAAATTCTCTCATCACATCCTGCAAGTTAACTAGGCCAATTTGCATATATATTTACTCTTGTTGATCCTTCTGCAAGAAACACTTTGCTCTCAAATATGTACTGACCCAAATATAGAAAACATTCTTTATTTAATTTCTGATTGTTTGGGTGGGCCGCAAAAAAAAAAAAAAAAAACTGTTTGGGGTCACTATTTGCCCACCCCTGCCTTTATCGGATACGCAAAATTTATTTATATAAAAAAACCTCCCGACACATCAATTATCTGTATTGCTTTTGCCTACAATTTTCCGTTAATAACAATATGAGATCATGGAGTAAATAAGAGACAGCAACATAAATTATTCACATTTACAAAGTTAAAACACGGGATTTCACATGGAAAGAGTTCACATGACACATATCAATGCAACATGTCCTTCCTATATATGCACCATTGATTCTCAAATGATAGTCTGACATCGCAATAATGTTGCAGTAGCGTCTCACAGTACACATTGCGTATCAAGCTCGCTGTTATCAAAAGAGCAGGTCCTCCGGTGAGTAGAACTGTCTGAAGTTGATGGTTGGGGCAGACCGATAGCCATTGGCCCTTCTGACGTGAAATTCAGCATTTCTTTTGCAGTCATCGAATAGACTGAGGCAGCTTTCGTTGATATTGGGAGGTAAGTTTTCGCCTCCGCTGAGTAGATCCGGTAAAGGATGTCGCAAGTCGAAGTGTGAGGGTGGACGAAGAATGGGCGACGTCTTGCCCAATGGTAAGGATTCGCAATCCATGACTTCTTTACCCAGAAGCCAGAAAGTTCGCATCTCGCCTTTCCCCTAGAAGATAACAGAAATTCAATTTATAAATGTGGCTAGATAATTTTGAATTCATTATTTATCATCAGTACATTAAAGTGTTATAAAGAAGGAGTAGATTCACTTCTGTAATAAATGTGAAACGATTTTCGAATTATCGTATTGAGTAGTTTATATACGATGAGAAGAATTCTTATTCTGTTTCTTCAATAAGCGAGTTCATTTAATCACAGGGAAGAAGCGGAGAATACTATTTCAGGGGACAGTAGTATAGTTTAAGCATGGCGTGTGATAATTTGTTTGAAGGTTTGTTAAAAAATAATGACAGATTGCATTTTAATTTAAGATTTGGGTAATGGGGCATATTACGTTCTATCACAGGCAGGCTAACTCCAACAATAAAGTTTGCATTTCCGAACGAATTAATAAATGTAGAAAGAGTCTCAATATTCTGGCAAATTCAATTATCTTGCTTTATTCCTGCTCATTGTGGCATCAAGGGAAATGGAAGAGCCGTGTTCCTGGCAAAGAAGGAAACAAACTGTTCTACAAACGACTAATAACCATATGACTTAATTCTTCAAAACTTGTAATTAAATTAGAATTTAAGAGGGGGTTTGCCTTCTACCTATCAAATGAAGCTAAGGGAAAGGCCTGGGAGTTTCTCACTAGCTCAAAGCCAGACATTCCAGATTTTCCTCGTTCTGCAGCCATTGCGTTATTTTGTCTTTTGATTGGGCACGATTGTTTGAATGCCCGTGTTTTAAAATTCGACTAAAGGACACTTAACCCCTTAAACGATCGGATAATTTTGAAGAAAACGGTCCTAAAAGTGCCTATTTTTTTATTCAAGAAATTATATAAAACTATAAGTGCATGTTCAATATATGTATTCATTTTTAATTTTAGGATCAATTTTTAGCTTGAAATACGAAATTTAATTTTTTAAGTAAAGCAAACGTTTATGGTTAGAATCACTGAATGTTGGCTTTCTAACAAAGAGAAAATTTTTTAAAAACATGTGTTTTAAACATTAAATGAATTTTATTACACTTTTGCATAATATAAATAAACATTAGTAATTTTTTTGTGAAATAAGTTTCAAAACATGAGATGCAAAGGCCAAAATCACAAACTGGACAGTAGTACCGAGTTTCCTTTCTGCATCTCTTATGGTTTTCATCTTTTTTGGAACAACAAACTTTGCATTCTCTTGATGGTTGCCACTTCTTATCAATTAGAGGTACCTGTCTAGTAAAATGTCTTTTAATCAAACGGTTAAGGTTATTCTCCAAATTCGGCCGGCCTCTTTTTGCAGTAGTTTCTGATATAGAAAACTTTTCAATAAGTTCATCTACTAAAGATAAACGAACATCAAATGTAATTTTTTACCTCCTTGTTTTTTATAAATAAGGTACTAGTTCAAAATAGTTTGATCTAACAAATAAAACAATATTTTCTTAAAGTACTTCTTACCTCGTTTTCGAACAATTCAGTAATCTCCAATATATTGGTCTACAATGTCTACTGCTCCGATATTTTTAGTGTAACCAGTGACAAAAAAGTACTATAAGTACAATCCGATTTACTTCCTGACTAACTGTATAATGTATACAATATTAAAAATTATATTTATTTTTTTATCAGTTTCTTTTTCCAGAATTTTTACCAACGTGTTTTTACGAAGAGTGCAACTGAGTACTTGACCTAAGATTAAAAACCCGTATCGCTAATATATATGTTTGTTGTGCTGACATTTAGTTTAAAAAAATAAATAATTATCGCTAAACACGTTAAAAATAATTTAGTGCTGCCATCTGGTGTATAGATTAAGAAAAAAAAACAATATTCCGGGCCTAAGAAATAGATTGTTTCAAGCTTTTATGGCAAGTTACTTTTCAACACTCCAGCCCGGAGATATCACGGGCACGAGGAATAGAGAGGGAAATTTCACCCCGTGAATTTGACGGGAGCGAGAGGGTTAAGCCTGTATTGTTTAAGCCTTCTTTAATCCCCCCCCCTATTGGACATTGCATCACTACACATCATTACACACTCTCTCACCCCCCATGGGCAGCCATTTGAGCCAATATTCTCACTACTCTACATCCATATGGGAAGACACTCTCTCTTCCACCAGATTCCAAAACCGAGCCACCCAAGATCTTCGCCTCGAAGCCCCGCCTACCGGCCCGCCGCCACTCGTCCAATAGCCAAGCTCCTACGCTCCAGCATGAAAGTTCAACTTTGTCATGACCAATATAGAACTTTTTTCTAGCCAAATACGGGTCTGAGGGTTCCCAGAAACCCATGCACCCGAAAACATATCCGTAGATCCGTTAAGCCTGTATTTTTCGTGACTGTGGAGAGTCCATGGATAAGGGCCATATTAACGAATGCACTGCATTATTGTCTTTTAACTCTATTGTTCTTAAATATTGGGAAGCTAGATCGAGATTAAAGGCCTAATGTCTGAATATCTGGCATTTGTATAAATAAATAAATAAACATTCTATCATGTGGAAAACGTCCTTTTGGCAGTTAGAAATTTGGAAAACTATTAAGCTAAAACATTATAACATATTTATCAAAAACAAGTAGCAGGAAAATTGAATACAACGTGTCATGAAAGGAGTTAAGGCTATTTCTTGATGATCGATCTGTATGTATCATAATACACTTCAACCTCACTCCAAGAATTTTACTACATACCTTTAGTTTAAATATTCCTGCACTCCTGAATATATATACATACATTTAACGAAATTTACTCTTTCCATACATTTTAATAAGATATTCAAATAATATTTGTTTATTTCATATATACAATTTTTATACTTCTATTTAATTTTTTTCCACAAAATCAAGTGAGTTTTCATTTCAGAACTTAAATTTAACTAGCGTTCTGAAGGAAAAATTTAGTCTATGTATTATTTTCAATATTTAACTTACGTAAGAAAGGAGGATTATTTTCAAAATTTTATAATAGCTTTCAGAAATGAAGTTGCCTTTTATCTCAATTATGAGCTTTTTTTCCTAAAATAAAAAGTTTCTTTTGCTGCAAACATAGAAAGAGGTTGATATTGACGGAATATTATAGGTATGCATTATATTTGTAATAAAATTCTATTAGGGAAATTAATGCTTTCTTTTTTAATAAAATACCTAATGATTAATTCTTTCAAATTTTATCTGAAATTTTATGATATAAAAATTGTGAAACAAGATTTTAATCGAAATAAACAAAATAAGTAACTTACTTCTAGCTCGTAACTTAATTTTAAAAGTAAATTTTGTCTGAACGAATTTATTTATTTTCTCAAAGCATATGCTTAACCTTTAATTATTTTACTATCAAATAGATGAATTTTTGTTACATTTCTATTAATTTTTCTTTCAATAGATTTAATTTATTTACCGTTAGATTTGGAAAAGGGACTATTTTAAGCAAAAAATGACAAAAAATATCCTAAATGTATTACTTTTATAGGAATCAGTCCTCTCTCTTGCAAAACGTATCCACCCAGCTTGTCAAGGACTTTTTTGCACGCTTCACTCACGTGGATTTTCATAGCTGAAAAATAATACAAATAATATACTCGTATATCTAGATAAAATATGATGTTTGTATATATGACCTCGCTTCACTCCAACATCATTCAATCGATCACTATGAAAACTGGAATGTATACGTATTTTTTCTGGAGAAGGTTTTTGTGCTATTCTCTTTGTTGCAGCTCCCCACCAGGGGGTACTACAGCCCATAAACTTCTGCTCTTTTCAATTCAAGTTGCCAATATGGTCGCCAAAAACGATTCCACCTTGGCTCTATCGTCAACATTTCGCTATGTTTCCATTGAATCGCCATTAAAATGTAAGAAACGGCGTTGCTTGCAACTATTACAATTTTAACATAAAATAAATACAACAGAAAGTAATAGTAACTTATTTCACATCCAGATATAAATTGTTTACAATATTTTAATCGTTCATTGTACAAAATTTGTAAGAATGCGTTACTTTTGCTGAGCAGATCTCAGCTTAGGGAGGTGTTTTCAAAAACCAACCCACAAGAGAGTTACGGGGCGTTATAAATGAAAAAAAAATCCTTTTTATCAGCTATTAGATCCTTAGACTTAAAATTTAACAAATATGTTTTTTTTTTCTTCAGCTAAGATGTGCAGAAAGCTTTTTTTTGTTTAATTTTCAATTCACGTTAAATTAACTCATTAAAAACTTCTTTATCCTTCAATCTGTATTGTTCAATTTTTCAATTGACCCGTGCGAAGAACTGGTATACCAACTAGTATAGATATAGATACTGATTTACTGAAAATTGGCTAATAACATTAAGGATTCTGCCCACCAGCCAGTGGCGTAAAGTACACCCTCGCATTGCGGGGAAGGGCAGGGACTACAAGAGGCCCAAAGCTTGACGGACGCTAAGTACGTATTTGGGCTTGGGGCTCTAAACTTGCGTTTGCAGTAGGCCCTAATATTCTCCGTTGCGCCACTGCCACTGCCACCAGTTAACCCGAACACAGTCTTATGAAATTGGGTAATTTAAATAATAGTATTTGATGGGGAAGGTAGTAAAATCTACCGAAAGACAAAACGGAAGATAAATTTTGGCCTTTTACTTACTTTTCCTTTCATTTTCGAAAGTATATTTATGAATATTTGAGTTTCTTGTGTGAATGGGATTTCATATTTTAAAAGCGAATGAATAAAATTATTCTCAAAATTAGGGAGAAAGTTATCAGTTCGCGACGGAAACATTTATTTTTTCAGGAGATGCGCTTCATTGCATTTAAGTATTTGAAATATTTTAGATTTCAGATATTTATTAGCAATTGCATAATGTTAACGTTATAGTTATAAAAAAACATCAATTCCGTAATAACGAGAAAACTAAAATGTTATATTTGAGTAAAACTTCAGTCAAAGAATGTCGAAGACGTAAAGTGAATGGAATATAGTTGTAATGTGTGATATAACATAAACTATCCAAAAGTTAATCAACTTTTCTGCAAAACTTTTTTATTTTTCATCAATAGTTATAGGTTAAAAATATATATAGTTACAGGTGTTATACATGTTTGAGTTTTTTACTTTCAGCCTATGATATTTTTGGTTTTTATACTTAAGGATTCATACGTATAAGTAATTCCAACAGGGTTGTAGATATTACCTTCTCCTGTCGACTCCATTCTAGAAGCAGTGTTGACAGTGTCTCCAAATAAGCAATACCTAGGCATCTTTAGTCCAACGACACCAGCTACACAGGGGCCTAAAACAGGAATATTTTAGAAATTTTTAGTAAATATATTAAATATTTACCCTTACTTTTACGAAAATTATTGAAAAGAAAAGAAATCATCTTCAATATTCTAGCAAAAGTTTAAAGGAGAGTTATTTTCACAAGTGTAAGCGAAAGATAATGTAAAAAAGATAAATATATAAAGTAAAATTCGAATAATAATACAGTAAAATCTGGTTTTTTTGTGTGGTAGATTGGAACCGCATAAAAATAAACGCACAAAAAATATTCGAAAATATCGTAAACTCTTGCGTATAAGCAACAACTTTGTGGAAATACTACAGAAATTTTTTTTATGCGGTGGATTGGGACCACATAAAAAAGTCGCACTTAGAAAATACGCCAGTTCTTTAAGAAAATTATGAGAAAGTACTTCCATAACAAAATAAATAATTAAATTACGCATGGAAACATTTTCAAAACTTTGAGTTTCTCATTGTATACATGGGGAAATTTTCTAAATACACATTCATAATTCACTGCTACTCTTCGAAATCAAAGCGCTCATATTCCTGTAATGAATAAGTTCAAAATCGCTTTCGTTACGGGAAGATACAATTTCAATTGATTTATTTTTTTGTCACCATAAAGTAAAAGATGAGTTTTTGTGACGAAGGTCGGTTGGTTAGTTGCGTGTAAACGTTATTATAACCAGATATGCACGATCGAAGCTCTTTTTGAATTTTCAAACTCCTTTTGGAATTGGTATCTATTTTAAGAAAATGCTTTTGCAATTTATTGGAAAGCTATATCCCCGCATATATTTTATCCACTCTCAAAGAATCCGGTTCTTCTTGTCCGTCTTCATAATCTATCAAATTATTGATAATGTCACTGTCATTGAATTTCTCGTCTTCAATCAAGCGCGGGGTGTTGGCGCGTTGAGAGAAAGCAACTGAACGTGAATTTTCACGAAACTGTTTATGACAAATGAAAAGAAGTGTATATATGTACAATACAGTGGCGTAACGTATACCCCCAACCTCGGCCTCGCGGGGGGGGGAGCTCAAGGCCTGACTAATATCAAGTACGTATTTACCCAATTTATAAAACATTAAAGACAAAGTCTGACTTTGCCGGGGGCCCTAACATTCTTCGATGGACCCTGGTATATTGATAGAAAACATCACAGTGGCGCCAAAGCCTTTAAATTATTATACTGCATAAAAAATAATCGCACAAAAAAAATTGCATAAAAAAGGACCGACAAAAACAGGTTCTACTGTAATAGAATAATCCATTAATGATCAAAAATTCTAATTAAAGAATAGCAGATAATTATCGTTCAATTTCAAATGAAATATAGGAACTCATTCCTGCATAAAACTCTGAATGTAATGAATTCCCACTTGTGTATTTTATGATATACGTACCAGTATTGATGCCTATTCTCAAACTCAGCCTCTCACTTGGTCTGTGTCTGATTTCGAATGTTTCTAATGCTTCTCTCAATCGTAAGGCCAAGGAAGCGATTTCTCCTGCATGACGATCGCCATTGCGGATGGGCAGTCCGCTGACCACCATGTAAGCATCACCGATGGTCTCCACTTTATATACATCGTAGTTGCCGATGATGGAATCAAAGCATGTATATAGATCATTTAACAAATCCACTACCTGTATAAAATAATTGAAACAAATTGTTTTATAAAAAATAGGAATTTATCTCAGGTGGAACAAAAACAGATAAAATTAAATTCTGTTAAATATGAAATACAAGCGATATTTATACATGCCAAATAGTTATTTGTTCAAAACATGCCGAAAATTTAAATGACAAGTAATATAGAATTATTTTTTTAAAAGTAAATTGCTACTTAGGAGGAGCGATCTGCTGTAGCTAGTTGTAACTTGGTCAGAAATAACGCAGAATAAATTTAAAATTAAAAAATAAAATTTAATTAATGAATTAAATATTTGAAAAAACTGTATCAACATCAAGTGTCATCCACTAAAAGTTTAAAAAAGGTATTTGTACTTGAGTTCATGAATAAAAAGTATTTTATAAAACGATTGAAGATTTGAACAAGATATATATATATATATTAAGGGGACGTGGTACGATTTAAGTAAAAATTTTAATTTAAGGATTTTCAAAATTTTTTTTGGTTGCCTCCTATGTGTGTATACTATGTAAAACAGATTTTGTGCTCAAAATTTCATAAAAAAAAGCTAGCCATTTAATTTTTTAAAGAAAAAAATTTAAAATTTGTGAAGTGATTTTATTCCTCCTACAAAAGTTTACTTACACGCATGAAATTTGATTTACAAGTACGTCAAACTATGCATAACAAAAGTTTGTATGGGTTTTGCGATAACATGATTGGTATTTGTACAATACTTCTTTTTATGAATGCTTATTGAAAATTCCTTAAAAAAAGTACAAATTCCGAGTTCAATTATTTAAAAAAATAAGTATAGCTTTGATTCAAAAATGTATACCAACTATTGTTATTTGTACTATTAGCAATAGGTAAAAAAATTCAAAGCTTTAGGCACAATAGAAAAAAAAATCCTTAGAATTTTAAATGAAGACAAACTAGTTATTTTATCTTTCCGAGATAAGTAAGTTTAAAGCTTTGATTTGCCATAGGGATGTGAATAAAAACGAACGTAAAGGCTATCATAATTCTGTGTTTTTTAAGTTTAGAGCTTTCAAATTTTGTCAGATTATAGAAAAATATATAAAAAATAATTTAAGTTGAAAAAATTAAATTTGATTTTTTGACCGATTTTTGTTAATTAAATCGTATTGTGGGAACTATATAATAGGATATATAAGGAATAATAGGAATAGGATAATAGGAACTATATAAGGAAGAGTGGGAACTACATAATAGTAGGAATTGAAAAAAGAAGAAGCAATTAACATCTTAAATTTTTAAGTATAATAATGAAAATATTTAGTCAACAATGTAGCTTTATGCATTGAATAAGTAGTGATAGAAATTCTAAACATGGGTTAAAAATTAATTCAACAAAATTAAAAATATGAAATGGGTTTCAAAACGTTTTATGAATCAGTTTATGAAAATCAACAGATGAATTTGGTTTATTCTTACTTGTAACGGCGTACTGACAGCAGATAAGGATGTAAA
>BMAO01005498.1:0-70571 GCA_019973975.1 Trichonephila clavata
GGTATTAAACTCCACAATCGCTTTCTGCCTTATTTAATATCTCTCTATCATTTTACAAGCTTTTATTTAACTTACACTGTATGTTTGTATGTAATTTGTTCGGGTGGAATCTTGCAACTCAAATTTTGAAGCTGATATCTTCACCACATTGAGCTGAAATTTTGTATACACGTTTAGATTGGATGACAATGCATGTTTTTACCATTTATATTCCGATATTGCAATTAATTAAAAAGATATTAATTAAAAACGTTAAACTAGTTTTGGGCGCCAACTTCGATATATCTACATTGTTGTAATTATGTTATTATTACAACAATGACAAAAGTTGGCGTCGAAAATCGGTTTTAAGCCAAACTGGAATTTCATAACGTTGCGCTATTGACTGTATTAATTAACTTTGTCTAAAAAAATAATTACATTTCTACAACGTAAAAATAATCTAATTTCTGCAATGTATGCAATTTTTTTTTTACAAATTTCTATCTATTTACTTGGATTTAAATCCAAAACAAAAAAAGTAAAGCTGTTTTTCAAGTAGATTGGTACATTAAATACCTTTCTCAACGCTGCCAAGTTAAACTGAGATGAGGGGAGTATTGTGGAAATTCTTTAAAAAATGTATCTAACTTTAATCTATGAAACTCAGACAAAAAATAATTACAGAATCGGAAAGATCATTTTTTATATATCTTACCCATCAAAAAGAAATCCACTAGGAAAACAATAAGAGAAAAATATTATCCAGAAATGCAATGTATTTTCAATTAAAAAATAATTTTATAATAAAATGAATGAATTTTTTTAAAATGATTTTTCTAATTTTAAAGCCTGCAAGTAATTTAAATATACCTCATTTTATCACCAGTATTCTAAACACACACTACGACATGTGTCCTTAAATTTAATTACAGATAGAATCTGTTAATTTTATTTGAGTTTTTTTTTGTTTGAAAAATTACGGCAATTTTGTCTTTTTAGATGAGTTAGGCACGTTGTAAAACTAATTCAAGGTTATTGATAACCGTAAAATGTGCCAAAAGTGAATAATTTGCAAAATGACTTGAAATGTTTTAAAAATTAAGGAGAGAAAAAAATCGAATCTTCGAAGAAAAATTTCGTTAAATTTGGAGTTATTTTACGAAGAAAAGAGTAATATGTGTTTGATTCCAGGAAAAAGTTCTTAAAATAGAGAAATTCCCAAAATAGAGATTCGTTATACATGAAGGTCTGACTGTATAAAAATAATGTGATGGTTAGTTATTTTTTCAAAATCAAGTTCCTAAAAATGACCTGAGCAATTAAAAAAATAGATTCTTACGTAGAAGATATCAATGTCCAACAAAAAATTATCATTAGTTGATAAAACCTGCTTTTTTGATTACAACATGCGTTTTGAATTTTAAATATTTTATTCATTAATACAAATCTTTAAATGCCTTTTGAAGTTTTTTAATAAATAACTAGATTTTTCTTCGAAGATGTGTTAGAGAAATATATATCTTACCTTCAAAATATTTCAAATAAATAATATATTCTTTAAGATTTTTCAAAAAATAGTCAAAATTTTAATTAAACATTGAATAACTTCGTCATTTATGAAGATAATTTCACGAAACCTTTTTTTTTCGTATGTAGAACAATATTACCCAAGATCTGCACAAAGATTGAAAATATTGCTTAAAAATTACGGATTTAAAAATATTGCGTTTTTCGTCTAATACCCTTTTTGCAAGAACTGATTCAGCTAAACCAGGGATGGCGAACCAACGTTGAATGCGTTGAACAGGCTGAGAAGCCTGTAAAGCGATAACTAAAAAGTAAAAAATAAATTAAAAGTAAAATTTTTTTTTTAAAAACAAGCTTTTATTTAAAAGCGCTAAAAAGAATAAAATAAACTTTTCCTTTAAAACTTTTTTTACTATCAACTTATAACGTCATTACACAATTTATATGATATAAAAGCTTGTCGCGAGATTTACCTCTGCAGATAAACAAGTAAATTAAATAATTTGACCTGACTGATTTTAATTTTTAAAAATTCAAACTAAGTAAATACGAGTACTTAAATCTCGCTACAAGCTTTTATATCATATAAATTGTGTAATGACGTTATAAGTTGATAGTAAAAAAAGTTTTAAAGGAAAAGTTTATTTTATTCTTTTTAGCGCTTTTAAATAAAAGCTTGTTTTTTAAAAAAAATTTTTACTTTTAATTTATTCATTTTCATTTTCAAGAACAGCCAGAAGTCGCAACAAGCCAAGTTCAGCGTTATGTCCAGTATGTCCTGTGTAATTTCTGGCGTAGTTTTTCTGTTCCACCGATAGAAGCTTGGGAACAAATTTCGCAGCCACTCTGTGCATGATCATACAACATTGCATGTGAAAACATGAACTGATCTCAACTTATTCAGCAGTCTCTCGTACGGTCAAACAACGACCTTTCATAATCAGATTTTTCACCCTTTTCAACAACACCTGCATTTCGAATGGTTTGTAGCCTTCCAGAACGTTGGTCATTCTCTACTGACGGCCCTTTTTCATTCAGTTAAACCCCTCCTTAATTTGTGAGACCTCCATAGCATTGTCCACAATTACTTGGTGAAACTTACGAAATGTTTCACTTAGAAAATCACCAACCTTTTGACAAAAAAAAAGTCGATGCAGTATCTCAAGAAAAAAAAAAAAAAAAAAAAGTGAGCAGAAATGCTGTACCTTACTTCACAATGCGAGATATAGAATCACTGCTATGCTCAGGTTCATGGTCGCATACTTTTTGAACAGACATGAATTATGATATCATAATTCGTATTTTTTGTTCTATTGTTTTTTTTTTTAGAAGATAAAGTCTATATAAATTGAAAATAATAAATCCAATCGACATACTACGAAACAACACCTTCGACTTGACCAACTGGCACAACGATCCACTGAGAAAAGAGATCTTGTTACCAATTCCTGTGGCTGTGACGGACCAGTCCCACAGTGTCCTTGAGTACGATCATGAGAATCACGCCTTTCAGTGTTTCTTCAGTGAAACACATTCGCATGAATGTCCGGACGTACATAACGTTATTCTGTCCAGTTCCATTTGTGTGACTCTGAGACTGTGACCGCGTTATCATGAGCAGAACCAAAGTGAGCATCTTTTCTATCTTAGTGTTACAGTAACAAAAAAAGTAATCTTGCTCGATAATTCGGTTTTTATAGGCTTTGCTTCTCTGAAGCGATGACGATAGTCAGGTCTCAACATGAGATGTCTCACTATAACTTTGGCAATATGCAAATAAACTGATATGTCGCGACCTTTTCATTGATCACCCATTGTATAAATAATAGCTTTTCCCTTAAAATAAATGAATATCAATGCATAAGTCTGTCAATGAAGATGTTTAAAGTTCTGAAGACATTTCTACTAGAAAATTTATTAAAAAAACCAAGATACGGTGATATATCATGATAATACATTTAAAAAAAACATTTAATGAATTCCTGTTGTCATTTGTCTACAGTTTCAGTGTGAAATATAAGTACGCCAAATTTTAAAAATTATTTCTGAAAATATAAATGTACATGTGAATAAATGCATAAATACAGAGAGTTTTGTTTTTGAAGTTGTTACATTTGGTATTTTCCCCATAGAATTACTGTTAGAAGTGATACGGTGTATAAAATGTAACACTGTTCGATTAAATAAACACACACTGCTTGTAAATAGGAATATTTCTCAATTCTTTTACGACGACTTATTAATAATTTTATCAACTTTAATTATATGTTCCATAACCACATTTCTTGAGAGTAATATTGAAATAAGAGGCGAATCTAAAATCTTTTTTTTCCTGATGAAATATTAATTGGTTTTCATTTTAAAAATAGTACTTTCAATTTTAATTAAATTTTCCTTAACAAATATATTTTAAATGATTTTTTGCTACAGAATAAAAGAAATTTTTTTGAAAAAATTGGAACACATTTTTTTTTTTTTAAAAAAATCATCTTTGAAATTTTTTTTTGTATATTATATATATATATATATATTTAAAATAGGAATTCAAAAATATTCCTTTATATATATATATATAAAAAAATCCAAAGATTTTATAACTGTATGCTGTGCTATTTTTTCATTCTAGAAATTTTTGGTTTTTAATCAGCTTTTTTAATACTAGAATCAAATTGATTTTTTGAGCTTACTTCATAACTTAAATTGATTTAACAACATTTTTACTCGTTCTACACCAGGGGTGGGCAGACTTTTCCAGAGTGCGGGCTACTTCTGATATTTTCAAAGAATTGCGGTCCACCCTGTGTCAATGGCGCACACAAAGGCGGGGGAGGGGTCCACGGGACCGGACCCTCCCTCTCATAGCCCTTGATTTTCTTCCGATTCATTATAGTCCCATGTATATAGTATGTAAAATGTAATTAATTATTTCATATTAGTAATTTTTTATTTATTAATGTTAATTACTTATTCAGTAATTTATTTTTTTAATGTTTTTTGTTCACAATAATCGAAAAATTAAAAAAAAAATATGTTTGACTGCGTATTGGGGTATGATACAAGGATGGTAGAGATTAACCTTCGACACCCTTCCCTTTAAAAATTCTCGTGTACGCTACTGCCCAATGTCGTAGGTGTGATGAGGTAAGGAAAAGAGGTTATTATTATAACTTAATAATAATTACGGAATATGTAACTAAAATAAAAAAGCAACACTTTTAAAACCGCGTTTAAAGCAAAACGCGATACAAACTTAAGAATAATATAATAATAGCCCCAAATATAATTATATCAAATGATACATTTATTATGAAACAATTCAAAATACATTAAAGAAATAAAATATTTTTTATCTAAAGTTAGTTTTCGTAGTTATAGTCAATAGAAGGCTTAGTCTGCGTTCTGTCAGCCAATCTTGAATTTTCCGCTTATAATCAGTAACTGGTAAAATTTTTAGGCGGTCACTCTAAAATGTCTTGGCGGTCCACCGGTCGATCGCGATCGTCGTAATGCCCACCCCGGTTCTACACGCTTACTACTTCGCAACAAGTGTTCACCAGATGTATCCGATTTCTTAGAATATTTATATTTAAGATTAAATTTCATTAAAAAATTAATAAAATTTTAAATAAATTCAAGTTGATGTTAATATACAATTTGTATTTTCTTACATGAATTCCTTATTATTAAACCTGTCTTTTGACATCCTTTTTTTTATTATTTAATTAAAGTCATTTCTTTTACAAGATATGTTTACGATTTTTTAAATCAGTATAAATGTTTTCAATATCTTAAAACTATATAAATGAAATTAAAAAGATTGAATAATTAAGAAATCTAGTCTAAATAATGTTAGAATTCACTAAACAATTTAAAGAATATTTTCGTTCATACACAAAAAACACACGAGATGGCGGCACTGAACAATGAAATCGAAGAATATACATTTATAAAAATTTGTAACGTATAGAATGTTGTCTGACTTAAATATGAAAGGAATACCATACATTATTGTTCCCAAACACATTCGAAAAGGAAAAATTCAATGGGGAAATTCGTGCTTGGAATCAGTTCATGAAATTCAAACTTCCACCATTAAAAATTTCGAGTAAAAAAAATATATATATATATATATAATTAATTTAAAAATATGTAATATTATATCTACTTATTTTAACGAAAAACCAGTATAGATTGATAAATAAAAAAATCTTTTGTTAAAGATATTAAAGAAAAAGGAAGGGATGTGTGTAAGATAAAATTTTTTTTATCTTACACACATCTTTTGAACATTTTTTTTTTTAAAAATCTTCTATTTGAAAGTAAATGCGTTGGTTTTTATTTTTGTAGACAATGGAATTTTAGAATTTATTTTTTTGTGAGTATTTAAATCAGGGGGTGGGCAGGCTTTTCAAAGGTATGGGCAACTTCTTCCTTTTTCAAGGTGTTGCGGTCCACCCAATTCCTAGTTAAGTTAGCGACGGTGTTCCACAAATACGTTTCTTTTAGTGTATGCATGTCTTAAGTCTTTAACAAAGGCGGTCACCCCAAAATGTCTTGGCGGTCCACCGGTCGATCGCGATCGACTTAATGCCTACCCCGGATTTAAATCAAAGGCTAGAAAGATAACATTTTTATGGTTAATTTATGACATAGAAACTGAGATTTCAGACATTTGTTGTATTGTCAATATATTTTGCTTTGGGATGTATTATTAAAATTTTCTCGTTTATTTTATTAATCATATACTGATTAACATTTTGGTTTTATGTGTCAACATTTGGTTCAAATATTTAATGCACAGATTATTTTCCAATAAAGAATAACTTTATTTACTAGAGGCAATTTTTCCCCTTTTGATTTCTCCATTTAGATCAAGGTTTCAAACTCAAAGAATAACTTGGGCCAAAGAAATAAGGTTTAACTTTAGGTAGGCCGTAAAAAAAATCGATATTCATAGAAACGTAAATTTATTTCGAATAATACAGTATAGTAAACATAAATAAAAGTACAAGAAAAATGTAATGTTTACGGCTTGACACTTGATATTTCTTCTCTGCTACAATTTTTTCTATTCTAGAAATTTTATTGTATATTATTTAGGGCTTCTGATTTCCCGGGTTTTCCCATTCCCGGGAAATCCCGCGAATGTAATTGTTGCTCCCGGAAGTCTCGGAAATACATCGAAATTTTAAAAAAATTAAAAACAATTTATTTTTAAATAAAATCAATAATAATTATATAAAATAAGGATACATACAGATAAAAAAAATTCCAAAATTAATACCAATTTATATTGAGCTAAAAATACAAAAAATAAATAATAAATTGATTATTCATTTTTTCTAAAAGAGGATTTCAGAAAGCATAAGCAATTTATACTTTTATCACACAGGCATGGACAAAAATGTTGCAATTAAAGATTTTGTAAATTAAAAATACACATTTGAAAAATAATTACTAAAATTAATGTTCCTTTACAGACTCACGTGCGTTTAAAAATTAACCAGTCAAAGCTGAATCAATTACCTCTCTAAAGTTGCTACTAAGAGATAAATATTAATAAATACTTGAAACCTTATTTGCTGATGAAGTGCCGATTATGTATGTTAAAAATATTAATTAGTGTATTTAAGATATTTTATTTGTATAACCGATTTATTGCTTATGAAATTACTATATTATTATTACATAAATATAAATAAATATTAATAAAAGAATCTCACACGAAAGCAAGGTTTAGAAAAATAATAAAAATAATAAACACGAAATAATGAAGGAGAAATCGGAAGAATATATATAAAATCTTTTTTCATTTTTTTCAATTCCTACGCTAATAGTTCTTACTCTCACTCTCTCTCTCTCTCTATATATATATATTTATATATATATCTTCTCTTCATCCCTTCAAGTTCAAATACATTTTTTAAACTCTTAGCGGACGACACTTGATGTTAATACAGTTTTTTCAAATATTAATTCATTAATTAAATTAAAAAATAAATAAATAATAAAAAACAAAAGTAATAGCCCAACAGCATATATAGAAAGGAAAATCATTCCATTGTGTTCCTGTAGTGCAATGAAAAGCGCGTTGAACTTCTGGTTCCAAAGGTCATGATTTCGAATCCCACCTGGGATGGCCTATTTTCTGAGAATGTGATTTCTTTTTTTACTATACTTTTTTTCGGAATAATTAAATTAAATTAATGATTAAATAGTAACGAACAAAAACAAAAAAAAAATAGTCCAACCCCATACATGGAAAGGAAAATGGAAAATTGCAAGGAAAAAAATCGCTTTCTATTTTTCTAAATATTGTGATTCTTTATACGAAAATACATATTTATATTAATTGTAACCAGTAGCGCACACAAAAATTTTCAAGGAGGGAAAACATGGTCGAAAGTCCCCCAACTCGTATCATACCTCAAGACAACCTTAATTGATTCTTCTGATTTTGTCGATTTTGTTAACAAAAAACAGTAAAAAATAAATTATTGAATTGTACATTAGCATTAAGTGATAAAATAAATTGTTAATTACAAGTACTTAATTTTATTTTACGTTATGTATATATAGGATTATAATCAATCAAAGAAAGCACAAGGGCTTTGGGGGAGGTCCGGACCCTTTGGACACCCCCCTTGTGTGCGCCACTGATTGTAACTATTTAATTAAAAGTAACTAAAATAAAATTTTTCTCTTAGTTAACCTAAGTAGGAATTGAGACAATTTTTTTTTACATTACTTATTTTTTTAAATTCCCAGACTCTTCACATTTATTTGCTGTTTCACTACACAATTTTCCTCACTTGAAGACATTTGATCTGCCATTCCATGAAATGAAATTCCATAATGAGTATTGCTAGTCTTAAGATCCTGCAATAATTCCAACCAACTGCCTCTTCTAGTCAACAACTGTTCTAAAAAATGCATGAACCGGAAGGAAAAGATATCTTTTCAACAATCCAGACTAAAGTAGATCTTCCCTTCCATCGCCATTTCTCTTTTTTTATTTATATATAACACCACACCTCCATTACATAAAGCGTTGCATTCCATTCTCCGAATCAACCGAAATCTTTTTTATACGCCAAATTCGAATTCATTTCTCTCACCCCTATTCTTTGGAATCTTGAAAGAACCTTTCCTCTTCGCTCGGATTGGAATTCAACTTCTAAAAGATAAAAATAACACGAAGAAATTGAGTATTTCGAAACGAAAGAAAAAGTATAATATTCTTGCACCATTTTTTCGAAAAAAGGGGCGAGAGAGAGACTATAAACACAATTACTCTGAGGATGGAAAATCGTAAAAGTCGCTTTTGATAGGGAATGGCCTCCAATATCTCCGCGCTGGCTTTTTCTCGCATTTATGAGCGTTGACGAGTGTTCTATCCTCGGAGCATATAAATTGAGGATTTGAGCGCGTTCTAGTCACACTGTATCAACGCGAAAGGAATGGAGTCGCAATTCCTTTCGTAATAGAAATCGCATCCATCCGTGATAGAATTTAATAGTGAAGATGCTTCTTAAGAAGCGTGCAGGAGAGATGATACATTGAGATGTCGCACAGCTTTATTTGTATTGCACACGTTAATTGACCGAAGCTAGATAAGAATGAGGGGCCGTCCTCAAATTACGCAAAAGTATTAATCTTTTAGAATGGTTTTAAATGAATATCTGAGAAGAGAAGTCAGTGGGAATATCGGTGAATAAAGCCCATTTAATTAGTAGTCATTCGTAGAATTACTCAGCCTTGAAAAGGAGATGAAGAGTATGAGTCAATGGCAGTACTAAACAACCGCCATTTTATTGACTTTAGACTCATTAAAATAATTTCATTGGATAAGAGTTAGGGACCATCTATATATTACATTGGATCTATTGGTTGGTTAGGTGGAACTTTGGATATCAACTTGGATATAAATGGTGACTATGTACAAAGAACAGGATCGATTCTAGAAGGTGTGCAACGCGTGGACCGCGCGTAGTCACTCAAAACAAAAGGCGGCCTCTTATGGTTCTATCAATCAAGCAAAGTTTTTTACGAATTTCTGAAAACAAAACTTACAGTAAGTCGAGTAAATATGCTGAATTTTAAATAGTTATTGAAAAATCAAAGTAAGTCCCGATTTCCCGATAGCATAGCATTATTTAACCCCTTCAGGACGGGCGAAAGAAGAAAGAATCGTTTCCCCTAGACCGCACGTTCCAAGAGTATACTCAGGCACGCGACCGGGCAAATTTATCTGCTAAGCTAATTTCATTTAAAAATTCATATAAAACCTTTAATGCAATCAAATACCCTAAAATTTACAATTTACTTTTATTGATAATATCTGAATTTACAAAACAAAATCTTTCGCTATAATTTTTAAAAAAAATTGCTAATTTTAAAAGAAAGGTTTTCATTTTAAGTACTCTAAAAAAAAGTACTCTTTTCACTCCTTTCGCCATGATAATTAAAATTAAAAATAGCCGAAAACTTACAAAATACTATCTGGCAAATTCAAAACGATAAAATTACTCTCACATAAACTTATAGTGGCTTGAACCTATGCAAATATTTTAAATAACAGCTAATAGCTTTACTTGTAATTAATCTTTATATTGCCTATGGCTTTGTTAGTATCTCATTAGTATTATGCTTTCTGTTCTTATGGTTATGACAACTCAGGTTGCGATAGCAACGGAAATAATCGTTTGTTCTTATTGAATTAAAAATGAGTTACAGTAAGAACGAAAGATTCTTTTTTTGTTAAAAATGAATTATCGCGTTTGTTCTACGGAGATCTGCTTTTTAAATGTCTTTGAGTATTAAAATTATTATTGTAAGTACGAACCACAAATAAAATAAATACTGAAGCTGTATTACGAATATCTGATGCCCAATAAACTAATAAGCTCCCCCCCCCCCACCAGCTTTTTCCAACTTACTCAAAATATAAACAGAAATCCAGAGCGCATAAATCATGAACCTTTAAATTCCCGATTCTATGGGAAAAAGCTAAACACGTGTAGTTGTTTACATTCATAAATATCCCGGATCTAATTAAAATGAACTTGGAGACGATAGCACATATTGAAGTTCAAATTTTTGTGAAACATCATTCGAAAATAAATAAATAAGCGGACTTTAACCGTCATCTATTGCTTTGTAAAAATTAATATAAAAACGTTCCAAACCCACCGGTGTGAGCATGGGTCTCAGAGCAAGGAAAGTACAAACAAATATATAATACCGTAAGCCCAGGAGGAAGAAACGCATGATCAGGGTTCTGAACGGGCTTAGAAAAATAGAAAGTTTTTGCACAGTGTGTTGGTCCACTGTCCATTAATGTACTATAACTCTTTGCATACATCCTTCATTTGATAGCAAAATTCGTGGCAGAGCCGGCAATACTGCTATAGAAATGGTTTTTTTGCTTATCAGCGGCCAGTGGCGTAACGGAAAATAACTGCCCCCTCCCCGCAAGGTCAGGTCTTGGGCCCCAAGACGGATCTAATATATATATATATATACACTTGCCAGAGAAAGTATGCGTTCACCTACTACTGCTTACATAAACAAAGAAAATATTTAAAACCGGAATTTGAAATTTTTGAAAAAATTATATTTTATTTTGTTTACTCTAAGTACTGAGAACACAAAAGTAAACTCGATTTGCTTTCATAGCTTTTAAAGTAAAGACAGGTAGCGATTTGTAGCGATAACAACAAAAATCAAGTAGAAAAATTCTGCGTCCACAGTTTTAGTAGTAACTATAAAAATTATTTGAAAAGGATAATAAGCTAATTTAATAGCTGGTTGGATACATCCTGAAGTCGTTTCGGCATTGAATCCACAAGTCTAGTGGTTTCTTCAGGGCTTATCTTCTCTCATACGTCCTTAAAAACACGCTTCAATTAATCCTTGCTAGATATGTTGTGTTGACGAATCCTACGCTCCAGAAAATCCAATAGGAGTTCTATAGGATTCAGACCAGGTGACTGCGGAGGCGAGTGCAGTTGATTTGGGACATTATACAGGAGCCAAAGCTTCACGATCTCAGCGGCATGCTTAGGATCGTGAAATATTGTGAGAAAAAAAATTATATTTCTATTATATTTTACCTTTTCTGTATGATTTGTTATGGGTGAACGCAACTTTTTCAAGCAAGTGTATATATATATATATATATATATATATATATTTACAAAGGATTACCAAACTATAACATAATGTACCTTTACACATCACGCAAAAATATTTAATGTTAAACTTATAACTGAATACAAAATCAACCGTAATCTGAGTAAACGAAGTAAATAATGTATAACATTAGAGAGTATTAAAAAAATTCATTAAAGTGGGAAATCTAACGATAGATAACCTGGTAGCTTAAATAAAAACGAACACTAAAACGCTGTGAACGGCGAACACTAAAATAATTGTCGATGTGAAATTCTTACGAAAGAAAAAAAGTATCACTTATCTCATTCTTGGTTTGAGCATCCTGGGATGAGATTGATCGAAAGTTTGATTATATTCTAGCATAAATACTGCAACTTTTAATAAGGAGAGTTCTTTGTATGATGCAAAAATGATTCCATGAAAAAAGAAATAAAAAACAGGTACATTCCATTATGCTTTCTTCTCTCATTAAGCTTCATTTGATAGAGCACTCCTAAATCTAGACAAAATTTTCATTTAAAGTCTTTCCTGTGCTTTTCCAAGTATCGTAATATTATTTTACTTGAAAAAAGCAAAACAGATGTACGTTATTTACGACTTCACTAAATGAAAATGAAATACATGGGGGGGGGGGAGAACTAAAGATGGCGATTTGTTGCTTCGTGAAAAGTAAATCATATCTTTTCCCCCCTCCCTATAGCTAATGTAAGGTATTCTGTCATCAGTGAAGAATTTTTATATCTTCCTAGCATTTTATCCGATTCCCAGTCTGATTTTTGTTTTATCTGTCAGTAATTTAGGTTTTAAGAAAAACCTACTGAATAAAAGTATCTCTCTCTCGCGTCACGAGGATTACAGCAAATTAAAAAAATGTTTTTTGATTTGGCTATTGGATCAAAGATATCTAAAAAGCGTATTAAAGTTTTGATTTTGAATAACTTTAAATCGCCAATTGTGGAAAATCGCTTAAAAATTCGATTTAAAAAAATGCAAAGCGAATTTTGAGAATATCTACGTTAATGGTGCCAGTCAGGCTTTGGGCCCCCCGCAGTGCGGGGGTAGCGGGGTGTACGTTACGCCACTGTCAGCGGCACTGGCAGCGCACTATGGATCGATGCTTAACAAATGCGTTTCAAAAAAGATTTCTGTAAAAACTGCTTTACGAAAATTTCCAATATGGTTAATTTTACCTAAGACAACGAGTGATTAAATTCAGTATTTATTTGAGGAAATTAAACCTTTTTAGTTTTATAATAGCCTTACAATTTAGAAAAACAAAATAGAGGAAGGAAGTGAGAGAGAGATTTTTGTATCTTTTCTGTTTTATTTAATACTTTTATACAGATAAATGAGTTTATATAACATCGAAGTTAAGTATTAGTTAAAATATGAAAATTCTCTAGAGGGATGGCACATTAAGCGTTTGCACGCTGGCGGCAGGCTACCCAAGAAACGGTCCTGACGAAGAATTGAGATTGTCAATCAGATTATTTTCAATGATTGAGAGAGTCATATTGAAAATCAGTTTTAAATCAAATGCTCATAATTCCTTATTTTTTACGGCCACTTGTTTAATTTACATTTAAACGAGAGAATTACATCAAAACATGAAAAGTTCAAGTATTACTAACATTTTACGAGAAATCAACTGAATATTCCATACATCCTGAATCAATCATTTCTATATTAAATCTAAAATGAGAGGGATGAATGTTAACTATCTTTCTAGATCAAAATAGTGTCGCTAGTTCATCAGCAAGGATAATGATTAATAGCTTCCTCGTCACAGATAATGATACTTGAACTAAGCATTTCATTAATCTTTCTCGTACCGTTTGGGGCCCTGTAGCCGGGTTGTCATAGTCATAATCTTGTGGCCAGTTTAGTGGAGGGTACGAAACTTAGTGTTTCTGAAGACACATTGCGTAGACCTGGGGTTCTTAAATGTTTCGGTATGGTGCCCACATTTTTTTTTGTATAAAAGTTTTGTGCGACTACATACGCTTAGGTACTTCTATATGTGTGTGTATTTTAATGGTAGAAATAATGTGTATTAATTAGTATGTATTTTAATTGTAGAAATGTTTTGCAGTTATAAACATCCTCAATAAGTTCTTACTTTGAATATAACGATACATAGTTTTAATTAACAAAATAAAAAAAACCATTGTACAATGTAATGACACGGTAAATAATACGTAAACTATACTTTGTTTATTAAGTGTAGTCATTTTAAATTCACTTCTGAGATCCTTACTTTTTATTAACAACAGTATATGCAAGATTTGTGTATCAATGGGAAGGGTGTGAATGATTATTTTTAATTATGTTATTAAATCTTGGAAGAATGAAGACACCACCGGTCAAAGTACTTGCTCAATATTCTTAAGATTCGATCGGTACTCCAAAAAGAATTTAAATAAAAAATAAATTTCATAAAAACTATTAATTGCGAACAAATTGTTTTATGCAAAGAGATGCATCAAAAATCCTAAAATTATTTGCGACCCCAGCTGTAAGTCAGTTGACCGCTAGTTTAAGAAACACTGATATAGATAAACTGAGTCACGTTAAATCTGTCTTGGGTCTAAGTCCACCAGTTGGTGAGGTGATTTGGAGTGGGTGGTAGCTAAGGTGTCATTATTTGACCGAGGTTCAAAATTACTAATTCATTAATTCATTTCAAAATACGATTATCCAAAATCAGATTTATAATTGTGATGTCTATTCACTAACTAGTTTACTTAAAAGCAATTTTAATGGCGTACTTATCATTAAATGGAATAATAAAGAGATATAGGATACCTAAACTATGTGGTTTTTTTTGTCATTCATTATTTCCTTTTTTAAATAAAATCTACGTCATTGACGATTACACAATATTTAAGCTCATACTCGAGGTCTTTTTAACGACTAATCATCTTTCAAAACTCAAGATAATTTCAACTGGCACCAGTCTCTCTCTTTAAGCCGGATTTCCACGACTCCAATCCGGCGAGACGAAGAATTAAGCTGATTTCGATTAGACTAATTCCTCGTGTGATTGCCAGATGTGTTAGACAAATACTGATTTTTGATATCATTGGATCGTCAGTTCGACGTTATTCTGGAGCAAGGGTCAGCAACCTTTTAGCTTTGACGTGCCATACCTATTTACCAATATGATTCTGCGGGCCACACAGTAGAACATTTTTGAAACAATTCCATTCCCGCGATAATGCATGCAGGGTTAAAGAACAGAGGTAAATAATTTAGATTTATGTATAGTTGCTATCATATATTAATTTTGCATCATTTAAAGATATATCTTAACTTAAAAACAGCATAAAATATAACTTCCCTTCGAAAAATATTAAAAAAGTTAAAATTGTATATGTTTTTTTAAACGTATTTATTAAAATAAAAAATATATAACACATAAAGTATATATATAAGTATTTTCCTTCAATAAAGTTAATAAAAATTTTAATGCGAACTTAATGCTTTCACCACTCTGTTTTCAGATTACAAAATTAGGGGTATAATTTGTGACTTTCAATTTGACACGATTTTGAACATTAAATTGTTACACAATTTCTTTGCGAACTCGAAATATTTTTGATATGATGAAAGATTCTTTATTTAGATATATAAAACCAAATGCGGAAAGCAGGCGTGAATGCATCCTCAAACAATTAAATCTCTCTAGTAATGACATTCAATAATTTACAAAATAGCTGTAAATTTATCTGTAGGGAGTGAGTGATTATTAACGTCGCATTTTTCAGCTATACACGAGGGCCTTTTGTGACAGACCTCGTAATTTATCTTTAGAGTTATCTTTTAAATTTTTCCGTAATTCTGAAAATATTTGTCAAATAAGGTCCATTACAAATTTATCAACTTCCATCCATTCAAAAATTGATAAATTTGTAAAGTAGTGGCCGAGTGCCACTGAGCATTGCACAGCGTGCCACAGGTTACCGACTCTTGTTCTTGATGATTGGAATTATACGTATCAATAAAAGGGGGAGATAAAGAAAAACAGAGTTGTGGCTGTGACGTAACAAAACTCGAAAGGCTTAGAAGTGTAGGATTTAGTTTACTGTATGGGAACATTTGAGAATTTAAGGCGCTATTTAGATTCGAGTGTATACGGTATTTCCATTTTCATGAAGATACAGTTTCATGTAAAAACGACAAATAACAAAATACATTACGAAATACGGATTATACAAATTTTAGCTACGACTTTTAGTGAAATTGCTTTTGAATTAAGCGAATTTCTAGCTACTTTAGCAGGTGTATCTAGCGTTATTTGAAAGTGAGAATCCGGCAATAATGGTGAATTGGTGCCATGACGCTTCAGTTTGTTGATATTGCTTTGAGTTATCGGGTTGTTCTTGCTTTTCGAGAGAATCCTTATCAATGATATGGAAATATAAATAGAGACGTAAAAACAAACGACAATAGAGTTATAGAGGTCAAACATATGAGAGGTTCACCAAATATAAAATTACACTTTTAGTGGTCGATGAAGTTCTAAAGGTATTGTTACACTCAAAAAGCGCATGGTTACTACGTCGCAAGTCGTTCTTCTTCCCCTCTGTCCCCTTTTGGTCAATGACCTCACATTTTCTGTGGGTGAAGGAACTACCCATCAGAATCTCCCCTGCTTTGGATAAGGAGAGCGTTGAAAGAGAAAATGTACACAACCACTTGTTACACATGGGCGGGATTAGAGGTTCACCCTCCCCTTCCGCAGATCAACAGATTTTTAGCAAAATAACCCTCAAAATTAACCGACACACACCTAAAACAACCTAATTTTATTAGCATCTTGCAGAATAGATAACTTGGTAAAAAAAACTATAAGTTCAAAAATTACAATAACAAAATACTGACTGTTAAATAATTATTTAGAAAGAAATATATTTCAAGTTACTCATTTTTATTTTATACCTAACCGAACTGATTGAACCTGTAAAAAATTTTTAACATTAAAAGCTAGGTTTGTACTTTTGTCTTATTTTTATTTTTTTTTAAATTTCCACTACTTAGACTTGCATAAAAAAAATGCACTATTTGTTTAAAAATCCCATGTTATAAGTACATAAGTATAATTTTTTCGTCTTTTGTATTTGAGGGTAAAGTTGGAAGTGACACGCATAATTATTTTTTTTTTTTTTCAGAAAATGGCACTCTTCCCCAAAAGGTTGGTCCTCCTGTCATAGATATTAACCGCGTTTGCGCTCTTGTCTACTTGTTTTTAGTATAGGAGAAGTCTGTGTACGTTACTGACTTATTATGACTTAACATCAACAATCTTTTGAATATTATCAAATTGTGGATGGTTAACAATAACAAAGTTGTATTTTCTCTATTGCAGCTTTTTCTTAAAAGTACCAGTTAGGAGTAGCACGATAAATGCAGCACGCACAGTTTTTTTATTAAATTTAATGTAATACATAGAGAACGATCCTATGTTGATTGACTACCCCACTGTGTTTAAAACTATTAATATTTAATTAAACCCCTTAAACCAGGGGTGGACAGACTGTTCCAGGGTAAGAGCTACTTTCATTGTTTTTAAGATATTGCGGTCCACTCAATGACGTTGGTGTGGCCATTCTGTATTAAAATTGTATGTTTTTTTTTGTTTTTTGTTTTCGGCATTGTACCCCTCTATTAAAATATGACAATACTATTTTTACTGCAAAAACTCAAGAAACACAAGATTATCAAGTTGAATGCTTGAACAACTATAAGCGAGTGCTAGACCGTGGAGGTATTCAGATAAGATACGTGAATCGATGAATCTAAAACCGACGTACGTACTTAATTTGTTCGCTACCGAGTCCGCGGGACATGACGTCAACACAAGAACCCAATCCCGTGAAAGCGCGGAAAGAGCTGATCATCAACATTTATTCTCTCCTTCAGTCGGCGAGTTGGGAATTTTTCCCTACAGTGGCAGTGAACGTTTTAAGGTCATCGTTTGCATTCAATGAAGGTACATGTGTCGTCTAAACATTTATCGAATCATTTGCACATAAACACAGTCGCATCGATTATGAAAAGACAATTCTAAAATGTAGCTGGTATCAGTGTTCCAAAAATAGGTTTCTTTTAGTAAGCGTATCTTAGTAAAGGCGGTCACCTCAAAATGTCTTGCCGGTCCACCGGTCGATCGCGATCGACTTAATGCTTATCCCGGCCTTAAATTATCAATTTTTTTTGCCTAAAATGTTCCAAAAAAGGCACTTTTTATGGCATATAACTAAGCGTAATACTTAAAAGAATGCAGAAATGGAAGAATTTTATTTTAATTTTCAATTTAAAAGTTTTCACATTACTTTTTATTTTAGAATTGTGGTGCACAAAACCTCCTAAATGTTTGCTTTTTATAAGTACACTTTGCATGCTATGAAGAATGCTTCATATGTCTTAAAAGAATTTTTCTCATATTTATGAAAAAGTTTTATATTCGTGCCTCTTTTTCAAATGGTTGAGGATTTTATATGCACACACAATTGGAAACATGTGTGTGTGTGAGTTTCATTAAGTCTTATATTGTAAAGGGTACAGAGATAATATCGGCTTTTTTGGATTATCTTTCCATTTTCATTTCTTCTCAAGCAACACATTGCACATTGTCTTGTCAACTCCTGTTTTTTATTGAATCTTTTCAAGAATCTAAATTCCTGCCTTCGATGAAAAATTTTCGCCATCACCTCAAAGAAAATCCCAGATGAGAAATTTTTCAGTACCATAGATAAACAGGATCTCTTAAAAACATTAGCACTAATAATCTCACTATAAAAATTAAAAATATGTGCAAATAAGGGATGGAAAGAAGAAAATATCAGTGCCCGTACGGGTAAACTGGTTGTGGTCAGCTTTCGGTAGTCCGTACGGTGTACGGGTAAACCAGTTAAGGGGTTAATTCGGAGTAAATCAACTTGAGCATTAGCAATGATTAACTATTTTAGCTTAAAAATGATATAAGATATTTTATCAGATAGAATTTCCATAACATAGCCTTTACATAAAGTATAATTTCTGAATATTTCTTCAATAATAATCACTAAAAATTGGTTTGCTCATTTTCATTCTTAGAAACACTCACAAAAGTTTCTTTAAAAAGTAAATTAACTGCTCTTTGAGATAAAAAATGGCCATTCTAAAAATTCTTCACACTGCATGAAGAAACCATAATTATGGAAATTAGCATTAAATTCTCTTAGAACCCAGTAAAAGAAATGGCCCTTCAACTTAATACAAAAAAAGAAAAAGAGAATGAATATTTTTTTTCTTTTGAAAAAAAAAGAAGAGGAAACGCTAAAGAGCACTTGTGGTGTTCTTAATCCGGAAATATTGTTTCCATCCAAGAAACTAGCTTAAAATAAGACCCGATGATCTCATTAGCTAAATGATGTCCTGGGGGAATTATTTTTTAATAAGAGTTGTGCATGTAGCTGTCATTCATTAGAAGAGATGCTCGTTACCATTATCTTTGAGAAAGTTTCTTCATAACGTGTGGCAACGGTAAGTGGAAACGATCGTAAAATGGAGATGCGTTGTTCATGTTTTCTTGTATGAAATATCTATTTATTCCCGTTATTAAAAATGATTTCTTAATATTTTGAGCATCAAGTAATTTGTTGATAAAATTAAGTAAAAGTTTTAACGTTTAGTTTTAGTAACATTTTAATAAAGAAGAATGCAGTCAGTTTTGATGGTCAAGATACATATTCTTTAAAACTTTTTTTAAATCTCACGCCCGTCTGCTGCCTTTCTGTCATCATTTGACAAGCAATTTTTTTTGATGAAAAGTTTTGAAAAAAGAATAAAATCTTTCATTTGCCTCAGGTGAGTTGTCAGCTAAGAACTTTAAGACTTCAGAGTAGTTCTTAAGATAGTCTCTATCCATATCACCATCACGACACAAAGGCCAACAAGATCAAAGCAACAAGCTTTTCCGCTTAGGTAAAATTGGCACGTGCCTAAGGCACAAAATAGTCGAGAAGGGGCGCAAAAAATTGGAGGGTGAAAAAAGAGAACACATCAAAATTACAGCGAACGTACCACCACCTAGCGAGTTACGAGAGAAGCATTTCTGCCCTTAAGAGGATAAAGACTGAAATGGGAGATCTCTAATTTTGAAATAGAAAAGTTTACCAGTTTGATGTTGCTATCCACTCAAAATGATATTACAATGGAAATTGATTACAATTAAAGTTTTAATGGTTTCATAATGATCAAAGCTCGGATGTGAGTGAATTTAACGATGTACTGTTCAGCTACACGAGGGCTTTTGGCAACGGGATCGAAGCTCGGAGAATACCCTTGTTGTACAAGTACAATGACAATGACTCAACAAAGAAGGAGGATGTCTAAAAGTAAGAGATAGTAAGACAATAAGCGTTGTAAAAGATGTTAATTAACAAGTTGAAGACATTTCAAACAATAATGTTTATATACTGTGATTGCAAATGATTCATTCATTTATTGTACTAATTTACAAAAGAGTAGGTGAAGGATCCTCAATGCCGTGAGGTAAGAAATGAACGAGAGTGGCCAAACCATGCCACTATTCTTTCCTTACGGCTGCCGGATGCCAGTCCAGGACACATCAGTTCCATAGATGGGGAATAATGGAAAGACTCCAAAAAGTAAAAACAAAGAGAGGGAAAAGAGTAAGATAGTTAAAGAAAAATCCCTCCCAAATAAAACCAAATCCCCTCCCTTTCAAACTTGCAAGGTAAGAATTGTAGGAAGGGATGTGTGTATGCTCTGGGAATAGTGGAGGGAGGCGTAACAGTTTGAACTGCCTTGGGCACCGGGGGATGTTAAAAAGGGCCTTGAACAAGCTAAATCCATGATTCTTATTCAGTGTAAATTCTTTTGTAGATAATCATGCTCAGTGTTGCCATCCTAAAATAAACGACTCTAATAGCTCTAGGCATGGAACTAGGAAATTTATGTTCTTTTAAATATAAAAGTAGAAATGTTAAGGAAGATCGAGTAATTGAGTGATGATTTATTTGTTATATTAGAAAGAAATACGAGGATTATGGGGATGTATTTTGCAATTTTGAGCCACTGTCGACGACTTTTTAGGTGGAGCAACTATTTCCCTGCTTTCACACTACGTCACATGGGGACCCGAGAATTTTGAACTTTGATGGGTTAACATACTACTACATGATGAACCTACCTTCAATGAAATTATGTTTTGAATTATTCGACAAGAACAAAACGGAAATATGCCGAGACCCTGACTACCGTGGATTTGACTTGATTTTTGATAAATGTTGTGTTCTGCTTTCCACGAGGGGTATTGTCAAAAAAGAAGAACGAGTCTCATAATTGTGAGCTTCGATCAAGTGATGAGGATGACACCTGAAACAGCATACCTCTCTTTCTTCACTTCCCCATCATTCCAACGACAGGACTTTGAGCCTCAATAGATTCTATGTGCATTAGCCTCTCTATATGCCGGGTCTTTAGTGGCATAGAACTCACGACTCACCAGTCATGAGTTCGTGACCAGGACCACTTCACTACCGCGGAAGTAATAATGAAAAGTGATCAATACTTATGCAGGGACGTCTTTAGATTCTTTGAGGCCCTGGGCCCCTATGCAAAAGTAGGCCCTACCCGAGATCTTTAAAGTACATAGTGCAGCATGCATTGTCAAATGAAACAAATAAATGAGCACGACTCACAATCTTAAAAAACTTAGGCACAAACCGGCTCGATCGATGGCCGCCTTTTGACTAAATGAGTTATTTGAATGATTGTTTAAGATATTAGGCCTAGGCTTAGACATGGACAATGGTCATCATATGATAATACAGTTTGACCACTCTTGCCTGTTGACGTGCAGTTTGAAATTCCCTGTTTTTTGGAGAATATGCATGGGAATAATATTTGACTATTAAAATTATCCTGATCATGATCTTATTAATGCAGAGTCAAGAACGAAACGAGGGGCCCATGCCTTAAGACGTCCCTGTACTTATGTAATAGGAATAAAGAAATAGAAAATAAATTATAAGTTCTATGTAGAGTTTTGAAACGAAGAGTATTATTCACACATGTGCTGTTGTTACTTATGCCACCTGATCGACGGTAACTTCAGATCAAGGTTCACGAAATTCATCGTGGCAAGGGGCTAGTTGTTCTCTAGTCCTTAGCCGTATCTTGAGCACACAGGTGACAGAACAATTTCACTCAGTTCCTCCCAATTTTGAGGAAAAACACCCTAGGGTGGTCAGGAACCTCCCACCTTTTTTCCCTTTGCCCCAACCTCACGAGAGGACTTTCGGCTCGACGGATATTTAGAGCACCCCCCGCCGCAAAGACACTATAAATTTATGAACATCCATGCCTTCTCCGGGATTCGAATCCAGTCCCTACTGCACAGTAGTCAACGTCTATACCGGATGGGCGACATTCACGCATGTAATATTAGTGTATTTAAAAAGTGTAAAATTCTTGAAAATTTGAAATTTTGTTATTATTTTTTTGACCGTGGGAATTTACACCAATATTTTGTAAACGTTTAATGAAGGGGAATTGGTGAAGCGCAAAACGTAGTTAAGAAGGTTTGTAGTATTCTTTAAAGAATGACACTATGAAAAGGAAATTTATGAAAAAAATTATAGACGAAATTGTTAATGTTTTGGATTTTAATAAAAAAAAGGCATAAATGGTAAGAAATCTATTTTTTTATCTTTTAAAATTACTTTAAATGAAAAAAGTGGCTTTTCGTAAACATTCTATGCAATGGGAAACTGTTATGATAGATTTCATCTTGAAATGTACTCTTAAGTTGTACATTTTTAGACAATATGAGTGCTTGGCGCATATGTATTTTCAAAGTTTTACAACTATTCCCCGTTACGTCGCACTTTTAGCATTATTAAAGGGTGTGGTTCTAATCGCGTAGTTAATGTTTAACGCAATGATATTGACATATGCTATATGTTTACACTTTCTCTCTTTTCCATTTCAAACAGCTGGGAAAGTAATTATGTTAAAAGTAATGCTTTGTGTCACATAAAACTCAGATAATCACTTTCTTGTCAAAGCAAAGTAATCACTCATCAAGTAGTGAAAAATAGTCTGCATTAAACTTTCTAAAACTGAGTAATGAATTAAATTCTGAATCAGGTGAAGAATTTTATGTGTTTATAAGCAAGGTTTTTAGTTCATGGAACCTTCAAAGAAGGGAAACTTACCATATTGTGTGTATTTGAAATCAAACAGTTTTTCAATTTATATGTTACCGTTAATGATCGAAAGCCGCTATTGTGCAGATTACCTAGTTAATCTGCCGATTAACTTATTTGCAGAAGTGTGGAATCACACATACACAAGATTTTTCAGTATTTTAACTAGGTAATCTTCACACACAGTAGCGGTTTCCATACCATTAAAGTCCAAGAGTTTGTTTCTCTCATTTCCTTCCTGATAGGAGTTTTGATTGAAAAACGTTGACTCAACCCGGAATAATTCATCCTAAGCACTTAGAAACAGAGTGGCAGAGTCAAGGGACACGTCTTAAATCTTCTTGAGACCCTGAGCCCCTACGTTAAAGTAGGCACCACCTGTGAACCTCAAAAGTAGACAGTACATATGAAACGTTGTCAAATACTCCTGTTAACAATAACCCAAAACAAATAAATGGGCATGACTTACAATCTCACAAACCATTTCGAGTCGTCTTTTGACTGAATGAGTGATGATGGTGTATGGTGGTAGGTCTAGGCTTATTCATCGACGATGGTCTTCACATGTAGCCAGTTGGTATATCGTTCGAAATTTCCAGTTTTTCGGAAAATACAACCGGAAATAACATTTGACCGGTGAATTAATTCACCGACTCATTAAGGCTTAGTCGAGAACGATGTCTTCCATTATGGGCGTGGACCTGGGCCGGCCCAATTAGCCCCTGACTTAAGACGCCCCTGGCAGAGACAGTATATGTATTCAATAAAAGACTGTAATTTTATCATATGTTTCCCAAATTCTCTTTCTTTGTTGTAATAATATGTTAAACCGTTTGTTTCCTTGTATTGTAGTTCTTCAAATGATTGGAGATTGGTTCTATCAACTAATGTGTTGATCGTTCAATTGTATCAAGATTCTTTAAGTATCAAAAAGATAAATGAACAACATTTAATTTAAGCGTACAGACACGTTGTTGTTGTTTCACCAAAGATCTTATTTTTACTTTAAAGAGTGTCTAGTAGGTAATGTGCAGATTAACGAGTGTCAAGTAGGTAATGTGCAAATTAGCGGGTTTCTAGTAGGTAATGTGCAGATTAATGAGTGTCTAGTAAGTATAATGTGCAGATTAACGAGAGTCTAGGAGGTATTGTGTAGATTAAAGAGTGTCAAGTAGGTAATGTGTAGATTAACGAGAGTCTAGGAGGTATTGTGTAGATTAAAGAGTGTCAAGTAAGTAATGTGTAGATTAACGAGTGTCTAGTAAGTAATGTGCAGATTAATGATTATCTAGTAGGTAATGTGCAGATTAACGACTGTCAAGTAGGTAATGTGCAGAGTAACAAGTATCTAGGGGTAATGTGTAGATTAACGAGTGTCAAGTAGGTAATGTGCAGATTAACGAGTGTCTAGTAAGTTATAGGCAGATTAACAAGTGTCTAGGGATCGGTAATCTTTTAGCTGTGGCGTGACAAACTAATCTACCAATATGATTCAGCGTGCCATCCAGTGGGTCATTTTTGAAAGAATTAGATTCTCGCGATAATTCATGCAGAGTTGAAATAGAGAACAGAGGTCAATAATATAGATTTAGAAATTTATTATGCAATAATATTGCATCATTTAAAGATATTTTTTAATATAAAAATAAACAGCATAAAATGTAACTATTTCTTCAAAAATTGTAAAATTTTACGTGTATTATGTATTTATATCATATTTATTCCAATAAGAAATAGACAATATAAAATTTAAGTATTACCCATCATATGTTAAATAAAAAGATAAATAGCAATCTTAATACGATTCAAGTGCGTGCACTGCTCTATTTTCATATCGCTAAATCAGGAGTATAATAAGCGATTTTCAATTTGACACGATTCTAAGCATTCACTTGTTAAAAAATTTCTTTGCGGACTCGAAATATTTTTCATATACGGAAAAATGTATTACTGGCATACGTAGAACCAAGAGCGGAAAGCAGAGCACATGCACATTTCTCTCTCTTCAAACAATTAAATCTCTCCAGCAATGCATTCAATAATCTACAAAATAACTGTATATTTATCTTTAGAGTTATTTTTCACTTTTTTTTTCGTAATTTCGTAAATGTCCATTAGAAATTTATCAAGTTCCATCCACTCAAAAATTAACAAATTTGTACAGTATTCCAGAGTGCCACTGACAATTATACCATGTGATATAGGTTGCTAACCCCTGGTCTAATAGATAATGTACAGATTATTTAGATAATGTGCAGATTATCTAGGTAATGCGCAGATTATCTAGACAATTTTGCAGATTATCTAGGTAATGTGCAGATTATCTAAACAATTTTTGCAGATTATCTAGACAATTTGTGAAGATTATCTAGGCAATTTGCAGATGATCTAGGTAATCTGCAGATGATCTAAGCAATTTAAAGATTATCTAGGTAACTTGTAGATTACCGAAGTAATTTAAAAAATGAAACAATTTTCAGCATTTGAATGGATCACCCTAGCTAATCTGCAGATTAACTGATTTCTGCACTTTAGAGGTAACGTAGACACAAAGGTCAAATTTTTAGAGGTGATATCTATAAAAGGAGATCATTGGAATAAAATCTCTCTCTCTCTCTTTGCCCATCCGAATGAGATAGTTTGACATTCATGAAGAGGATAAAATATTCGAGGGAGAATTTTCCTGCCACAGGCCATAACTCACGTCTGCCGCAAAATGCGAGAAGCAATTTGAGTCTCTTCAAATGGCCACACTTTGGAAACTTTTCTTGGTAAACTGCAAGATTCTCTATTTCGGGTACTTCGCAAATAAAAAGGCTTAAAACCTCATCCCGTCGAATGCAGTGGTCTATGGATTTTGCGTTTCATATCCGTCCCTTTGCAGTTCAAATTTCCGCCCATTGCCAGCAAATTTAGAATGTATAAGCCGAATTTATTAAATGGTGAAGTCATTCTTAAAATTAATTAATTTTTGACTCGGAAAATATTCGGAAATGTACACAAATGTGTCTTTGTAGACTTAATCACGAACCGAAATTTATAGAAGTTATTTGGATTTCAAAAAAGAAAAATTAAGCATTAATTACAGACTCAGATTGAATTTTCTCTCTAGGAGAAAATAACGAGGAATTAATCTCTATTTATGTGATTCATCTTTAGATTGGAATAAATCTATTTTTCTGTTACAAAAAAAAAAAAAAAAAAAAAAAAAAAAGGGAATTTCTTTAAGTGACTGACTACATTCGGAACCGTGATTTAACAAATTGTATAAATGAATAAATTTTTGATATTTAGTGTCAGTTGAATTTTAGGATACACTTATAAAATTGTTTTAAGAATAATCGAAGAAAAATTATTGAAATGTGCAGTTTTTGGTAAAAAAGGAAGAAAAAATCACACATAGAGAGATTCAAAAATTTTTCCTTTTTTGAAAAATGCTTCTTCTTTTACCTGTATATCGCTAACGCTTCAGTATAAAATTTGAGCTAGGAGTTTTGAAATATATAAAGTTCAGAAGGGAATTTATTATTTATTCTACATATATAAAAATTGATGTTTGTATATATGAATTCACTTCACTCCAACACCGTTCAACCGATCTATTTTATGAAAATTGGCACGTATATGTATTTTTTTTTGAGGAAAAGGCTTTTGTGCTATCCTCTTTGTTGCAGCTCCTCACCAGGTGGCGCTACAGCAAAGTAACTTCAGCGTCGTTCAATAAATCACCAGGTTGCCCACGTGGTTGCCAAAAAATGAGGCAAACTTGACTCTATCACCAACATTTCGCTATGTTTCCATTGAATCGCCATTATAATGTAAGGAACGGCGTTGCTTGCGAATATTATTATTTTAATATAAAATAAATACAACAGAAAGCAATATTACCGTATTACACATGCAGATATAAATCATTTACGCTATTTTAAGCGTTCACAAAATTTGTAAGAATGTGTTACTTTTGCTGAGCAGAGATTAGCTTAGGAAGGTGTTTTCAAAAATCGACCCACGTGAGAGTTACGTGGCTATATAAAAAAAAAAAAAAATCCGTTTTATCAGCTATTAGACCTTCAGACTTAAATTTAAAAAATATTATTTTTTCTGTTCAGCTGAGATATATAAAAAGCTTTTTTTTTTGTTTACTTTACAATTCAAGTAAAATTAATTCTCATTAAAAACTTCTTTATCGATCTATCTGTATTGTTTAATTTTTCAATTCACCAGAGCGAAGAGCTGGTGCACCAGCTAGTTTTATTAGTAGAGAAATGAAAACAAAAAAACATTGGATATTATTTCATTTGATCGTAACTAAAAAATAAAATAAAAAATGACAAAATCCTTTTGAAAAATCTGGTTTAAGCTCTGGGTAGAACTTAAATATTATTATTTAAGAAGCATTTTTCATAAACTGAAAATTTTTTGAAAATATATCATTATTTCTTTTATTTTGACAAAAAATTGCATGTATACATAATTTTTTCTTATGAAATTATTTTAAGAATATTACTATGTATATATTCTAATTCAAATGACACTAGATATAAAAAAACATAATTAGTATGTGCGCGTTTTCCAAATTACTGTTCCAAACGTAAAAAGTCGCCAAATTTAAATCCACATTAAAGTTTGCTCGAAAATTTCAAGATTAAGAAGAAATAGCAGTTTTATAAAGTTTTAAGCTGACTCTCTTTATGTGGTTTGTTAGTTTGTGACTGCATGTGAACTAAAGAGAGCTATATAACACTTAATTTCTTTGTTATCATTTGGCAACACTTATTATAACTCCATTTCGTTTACCTTTCTGTAGAACATCGTGTTACAATGTATGTCACATGTTTTAGGTAGTAACACGCAACATTAAAATCCATTTACTCTTTTATGATTTATGAGAACATTGTTTTAACCAAAAGCAACAACAATCTGAAAACGCAATTGATCAGATATTCAATGTCCTTCTTCAACCCACTCTCTATACCAACCCATCTCCAAGAATACTATAATCAAAAGTTAGATGCCTAATTTCCTAAACTGAGCTTTAAAATTTTAAGGTATCTTTTAAACATTTTTCCTACTTCTGTTTCAGGTTTAGTTTTAGTAACGCGTTATTATAGTTTTTCTATCTTTTTCTTTTATTTAATTTTATTAAAATTATTATTAGAGCTTGTGTGAAAAGAAGTATTAGTAACGAATTTCCGAGTTTTGAACCATGTTCAAAAGACAAGGATTAAACTTGAGTACATACAAATATTTTTTCCTAACTTTCCCACCCCTCTTCGAGAGGACTTTAAACTAATTGCGGAAAACCAGTTAACTAAAATTTAGAAATTTGTAAGCGGCCCCTTGGGGTCCATTTTAGATGTCAAAATTTTGGCTTAGGAAGTTTTCTGAAGAAGTGAGTTATGTAATTATAAATTCAAGCCTTTTTAGGACTTATATATTTTAAATATTTAATGCTTTTTCTTGTGTTTTTGCTTTTTTTTTCGTAATTGTATTCAATAATTTTTATTTCTAAAATATATGTCTTGCTATTTTTTTTTGTGTTTTTAGAATTAAAAAATTTTGATAGGTGTAAATTTCAATGAAAAGTATTGTATGGAAAATTTTACTCCATCGAATACTTGAGGCATTTGCAGCGGCCGCCTCCTTCTGTAACTCGCAAATAAAGGACACAGGGATAATATAGCCCTTAACGACTGGCCCTAATAGGGTTTTCTTTTGTATCAGTCGTCCAAGGCGTGCACTTCAGACCCGTAGGTGGCCATTTCAAATACACTGCTCCCAAGAAACACATAAGGTCACCATGAATCATCCTCCCCTCCGTCACCAATAGCTTTTTACCGAAGTGGTGACCCAGCAGATGAACACTAGATGGCAGCACAGCCTAACGATACTGGCTGATTATGCCTTCAGTTCATAAAGAGTCTAACTAAGAAATGCTCAATAAATCACGATTAGTGATTCAAAACGGCAACGGCTCACGCGTCAACTAGATCCGCCATCTCAACAAGAGTTTGCCCACAAAGTCAACAGAAAAAGTTCCAACGACCCTCATATCTACTGGAGAAGTATAACAATTGCAGTAATTGGCTGGAAAAGCAGCCTTTTCTCAGTACCGTTCAGAAAGTTGAAAAAGAAAAAAGCAACTTTCTTCTCATGGAAGGAGGGATGCAATAATGCCTCCGTCTGTAAGTCGCAAGTAAAACACAAAAGACAGGAATAAAAACCCTTAATAACTGGCCCCAAGAGGGATTCCTTTCGTCTCAGTCGTCTGAGGCATGCACGGCGTAGCTGTGGACAGGTAAGAGGGTGGTTCAAATAAACACCCCCAACCAAAATTAATAGCTTGTCGGGAGTATAACAAATGGACATGATAACAAAATGGACGACATCGAATAATCTGTTGAGAATTTGATGTTAAAAAAGACAATGCAAAGAAAAATATCAGGCTATTTTCTAAAAACTCAATAAATGTTTTTTTCTTATCAAAAAAGTAGAAAATTTTATATTAAATTTCTTTAAGCTTTATAAGGGTGTTTTTATTTTATCGATTTTTATTAAATACATGCATATATATGTATATATATATATATGTAAATAAAATGCATTCTAATAAACTTAATTTTGTTGAATATATGTTTTTTTTTTTGCAATACCCTTTAACACGAAATTCTTTTAACCTGAAAAAAATATTTCAGTCCACTTAATTTCGTGTTAAATGATTTTTACTGTATATGAAAATTATTTTGAGACGCAATACAATTCCACAAGATTTTATTTAATTAGATTATTTATTTGTTTATAAATCAACAAATAAAATAATAAAGCGTATTATTTATTTTATGAATGTGGATTGTGATGTTTCCAACAATTAACATAGTTTAGTTTAATCATACATATATATAATTTAAAGCGAAGGAAGTGTACAACAAAAATTGGATTTAGAAATAATGTAGCACTTTCCATCAAATTAAAAGGAAAAAGTAGCAGAGTGCCACTCGATGATATGCCATAAATTTGAGTGAAACGATTTATCGATTTTGATATCTTTATTTCCCTTAGATGCTTCCCTTAAATCTTGTTTATTGGAAATCTGGTGCCCACTGATCTAATTGGTTGCAAAAAATAATCCCAAATATGGTAAATAGGATTAAATTTTGTACTCCAGGTAGTGATCTTATTCACCCAAGGACAGTGATAAATGATTTACAGTGGGAAATATAAGCAACACGCTTCAGGATGTTATTCTCATAGAGTATTAAGTGCTTTGAAATTCTCAAATTACTTGCAATTAGCCTTACATATTTGATTGAATAATGCTTGTATATATATTTGTTCTTTTTACGATCAATAAACGCTTAGTTTCCTACACTAGAATTCCATGCACAAGACCATGCTTTTTGGTTGTTCCACCCCTCCACTATTTTGCATAAGGTGTAAATTTTGGCGTGTAGTGCGGGCTGTGTTTGGAATGCACCAATGTTTATCTTAAAATATCGATCTGATTAAGATCTCAAAATATTATGCTCATTTTCATCCAGAAAAATGACTTATACCAGAATACACTTTTACTTTACACTACTCTAGTTCTTAGTTTTGTTTTGTTGATATAGTCTGTCATAATACTCGCATTTTCTTAAAATGTATGTGGGCCGTTTCATGACTTGTAGTTATTTTCATTAACTTTTTCCATCTACCTGAATCAACTTTACACAACGATAGTTTTGGGACTCATTTGTTTTTCCTCTTCGGTATTTCTCTCTCCTCTCCTTCCCCTTTCTCTCACTCACACACAGAGAAAACCTTAGAATCACCGAACTAAAAGCATTCTTTAGAATCTTCGAGAACCCAAAATTTAAAAAGCACGCAGGATTTATATTGAAATAACTTATTAGGGGGAAAATATGTGTTTATATGAAAACCAATATAATAATCAGAAATGTAAAAAAGAATTGAGGGTTTTTTTCTTTTATGAATAACAGTTTTTACCTCATAGCGCGCCAATTGCCTATTTGTGACTGAAAAACGAACTTCAGTCAAACATTTTCAACATAAATGTATATATTCATGTATTTTCTTAAATATGCATATAGTATTTTATAGAATTGTGTGTTTTAAAGCTATAAAGATTCTTTTATACAATGAAACAATTTGCTTTTTCCCCGGTGTTTTATTGTCAGACTTCGCACGTTTTTTTTTAAAATAAATTTATTTGCAAAACTCCTCATGCTCCACATTGCATAGCATGAGGCTTACAGATGTAAGTGTTAACAACATTACAAAACAATAATAATGACAAAAAAAAACATAATTAAGAAAAAAAACATAATTAAGGGGGAAAAACACAATAAGGAAAAAAAACATAAAAGAGCCAAATCTAAATAAAGGAAGGAAGGAAATACACAAATATAAAGAAAGGAAGGTATGTGTAAAATTTTAAAAATCTATACAGTAAACAAATTTTTTCAAGACATTAAGGCTTTCAGAACAATTGACTAACAAAGACAAAATCGGTGGCCAGGAAATACTTAAGCATTTTAACTCCTTTTTAAAATTTTCTCTTTTACAACAATATAGATTACAATACAACAAGACATGTTCCGCGGTTTCAGCGTCCAGACCACAGGAACAAATATCATTACCAATTAAGTTAAACCTAAATAAATAGCTCTTAAAATTACCATGTCCTGTTAGAATCTGGGATAACTTAAAATCAGTAACAAATTTCTTACATTTTAGCCGTTGATAAATGGTCGGAAAAAACTTTTTAGTCCACAAAGCTTTAGGTGAGGCCAAGAATTTGGAGTTCCAGTCGGAAACAGTTCTTTCCCAAGCTAAATGCTTCCAGTGGGACGATGGCACAGACATCGAAAGGCTCATATCTTGGCAAGTTGCCTCTTTAGCCAACTGGTCCGCTCTATCATTGCCGAGATTTCCACTATGATCCCGAACATAAGAAAAGTGGATATCACAGTCTTCAAGGTTGTACAGAATAGACTGAACCTCCACAACAAGTTTTTCTGTAGAATTTATATTGCGCAAAGAATGAAGCGAAGAGAGCGAGTCGGTGCAAATAAGAAATTTGAGAGTATCGCCCTGGACTTCGCACGTTAACAATGATTTTCTTCTTATTCAACCAGAGCCTGACTTATTTGCGCCAGAAGGGCTTTTTCAATTTCTGTAAATTCATTGTAAACATTTGAAATCTTTGGTTTTAAAATTTTTTTATTTCCTTTTGTAATGTATTTCATGCTTACTTCTGTAAGCCCCGCGTGATACTTTGTGGTGCACGAGCTTTTATAAATGTTTTTTTAAAGTTTTTTTCACGTGCTTTGCATTTTTCTGATACACATTATGATCAATCGAACTGTCCCTTTGACACTGAGGATACTCTCCATGGTGTCTTTATCACAACACAGGCCGACGTTCCTTTTCATTCAAATAATCTGGGGTCCACATGTGCGAAGGGACGAGAGAAAACAACTGTTCACATGAGTGTTCCTCCTTTTGATCGTTGAGACTAAAATTGCCCAGGCGTCGGAAAAGGTGTGGCAACATCAAAGCCGTTTTCAGAATCGGCTAAACTCCCCCCCCCCCAGATATGAGGGAAGAATACATTGTCTCTTTTGCAAGATTTCAATGTCCTATTTGGGCATTCTGTTTACCCTTGTACATCAAATTTGACAAGTATTGTCGGGAAGTGTTCGTCTAATGAGCCGACGTTACAACATGCTTCATATTCACATCACATACTTTATGTCTAAAATTATAGTAGTAGAATGAATTAAATGCTATTGAGTAAAATACATTTAACTAATTTTTCTTTTTCCTAAAGACTCCGTATACTTTTTAGACATTTGTAGTTAAATAATATTTAAAACTATGCAATAAACTGAAATTCCAAAACAGTTTTTCATTATTTGGTTTATTATTTACAAAATGCTTACACATTTTATGTTTAATTTTGTTGCCTTTTTAATGTTTATTTTTTTAACTAGCTTAACTAATGACACTAACTATTCCAATACCTCACTCATTGAATGCATATTCAGCACATTGGTAATGCAATTCTTCAATGAAGACAAATCAGTTAACTTGAGAGACAGCATACCATTAAAGAGAAGAAAAGAAATCTCCTGATGCAATTTCTTGCAGAATTTCGAGTGAAAATGTCACCAAGAAAAGTATGTGGAGTATTTCTTTGGATAAAAAAACATCAAAAGTTAGAATTTTATTTCCACTTGAGAGTGGTTCAACAAGCACTAAATTTATTGTCTTGGAATTGCTTTTCTTAGCGTCTGCGTCTAACTGTCTAGTATAAGTAAAAGTTATGGGCTGATAAAAGTTTTCTAAAAATTTTACTTGGAAGTTTTTTTGTTCTCCTAAAAACAATGAAAGTTTTTTTTATTTTTTTTTTACTGTCATGTACTTAATTTGGCTGATCAAATTAGATGGTTAGAATCTTGGAAATATTACTATTTACGTGTTTATTTTAATATACTTAAATGCTATTTTTATAAAATATTGTATTAAATATCTTCGCTTGACATTCAATTATAATATATTCCATTACAATACTATATTTCTGAATACTTATAAAGAAATTATATTATCGAAGGAAACAAAGTAAGTAAAAAAGTAATATGTCTATGAGAAGTCCATGTGAGAAAATAATATGTCTATGATGAAGGAATGAGATATGAAAAAATAAAATATTTGCATGAAGCTAAAAATTCTTCAATGTAATTTAAAATCTATTAATCTTAAAGAATACGAAAATCTATTACATATAATACCACCGATCAATTTTGTCAAATCGTTGCCAATTATCTCATCATAGTTATTATTATTGTGTTCAAAAATGAGTGGAAAAGGTTTCCCCAATTGACCACATATTGCGGCATTGGGCGATGTGTTTTGATTTGACGAAAATTGGTCGATGATATAATACGTAAGTACAGGAAACAAATAATATAAAAATATAATTTTTAAGTCAATATCTTCTTAGGTCAACAAAGAAAAAAAATGTATTTTAGTTATTTCTTATCAAATAGATATAAATATGTATTAATATAAATATGTATAATAAATAATTAATATAAATATGTATAATAAATAATTAATATAAATATGTATAATAAATAATTATTATAAATATGTAATTGATATAAATATGTACATATCTATGAAAGAATCATAATATTAAGTGGAAAAATAGAAAGAGATTTTCTTTGCAATTTTCCATTTTCCTTTATATATGGTGTTAGACTATTTTGTTTGTTTGTTACTATTTATTCATTCATTATATTTAATTATTTTAATAAAATAGTGTATTAAAAAAACAAATCACACGTTCTCAGAAATTAGGCCATTCCAGGTGGGATTCGAACCCTCGATTTTTGGATTAGAAGTCTAACGCTCTATCTATTATGCTACGGGGACACAACGAACGATTTTTCTTTCTATATATGCTGTTGGACTATTATTTTTGTTGTTACTGTTTATTCAATTTTTAAATTTAATTAATGAATTAATATTTGAAAAAAACTGTATTAACATCAAGTGTCATCCACTACAAGTTTAAAAAATGTATTTGAACCTGAATGGATGAATAGAAGGTATTTTATTATATATATATATATATATATATATACATACATAATATATATAATGCACTTCTTTTATAAGACAAAATTTTAATAAAAAAATACTTGAAACCTGATGGTATATTTATAAATTGCTTTTTCTAAATACATGAATAAAATATTTTATTAGAAAGTTGAAGAATTATAAAATAGAACATTGGCACTAAATAAAGGGTACGTCAGTATTTTGATAGAGATTTTCATGAGCGATCGTAACATTAATTCTTTGCTGTCTCACAAGTCACTTAAAAAGTTTGTTTCCTACAAAAAGGAGCTTTTAAGAAGATAGTTAACAAGGTCATAAAAATTTAAACTTGATGTTAACCATTTATCTTACATTTTTACTGCTGTATAAAACATATTTCTCATAAAAAGGTTTTAAAATAAAATTTTGGATAAAAGGAAGCTAAAATTGAGTTTTTAATTGGATAAATCGGTAAATCGCAGTAATGTGAATATTATTCTTCTGATCTCCAGAAATGTTTTTCTCTATTAGTCATTAATTTATCTGTAATTTAAGAAATAATTTGCTTGAATTCAACTAAATCTAGGATGGTAATAATTAATCAAAAGTAATCAGGGATGTCTTAAGATTTTTTGGAGCCTGGGCCATTCAATAAAAGTAAGACCTGGGACCCTACACAAATATATGCCCCATCTATGACCAATAAAAGTAGACAATACGTAGCAAATTCGCGTGCAAACAATAACCGAATCAAATAAATGTGCATGACTTATAATTGGATAGCTTGACCGACTACCACCTTTTGACAGAATGAGTAATAATAGTTTATCGTGGTAGACATAGGCCTGTACATGGACCACGGTCGTCACATGTAGCCAGTTGACATATCGTCCAAATTCCAAGTTTTCCGGATAATATAACCGAAAATAACATTTTACCTTTGAAATTATTCGAATCATGATTGTACTGAAAATGAGTCGAGAATGAGATGAGGCCCCATTGTGGCGAGCCATGGGCCTGGTTCCAATTGGTCCAGGCCTTAATGACGTCCTTGAAATTATTAAAATAATATAGAAAACGGGCAAAAATAGGGAAAAAATTTCGTTATAAATTTAATTATTTTTAGCAATTCCATTGCATCTCACGTTCTTTAGCGCACACAAAAAATTTTCATTCGGGGAGGGGTGTCCATGATCGAAAGTTCCCCGACTCGTATCATACCTCAAAACAACGCCAATTGATTCTTCTGATTTTGTCGATTTTGTTAGCAAAAACAGTAAAAAATAAATTATTGGATTAATAATTAGCATTAATTAATAAAATAAATTGTTAATTACGAGTACTTAATTAAATTTTACGTTATATATATATAGGATTATCATCAATCGAAAAAAACTCAAGGGCTTTGGGGGGTGTCCGGACCCCTTGGACCCCTCCCCCTCCCCTTGTGTGTGCCACTGCTCCCGTTTCCCTGTTTATAAATTTATCATGTTCCATATTTGCATTAACTATATATTATGTTCTTCATAACATTTAGTATTAAAAACTAAATCGTATATTATGTTAAACCTTAAAAAAATGTTGTTTGATAATTTTTGAGCAGCTGATTCCAATTTGGTAAGACTAAGGGCCTTTCACAAGAGTCATTTAGTGCCGCAAATAACAGAAGGTGTAGACAGTTTGGGGCTAGTTTTGAATCGAAATCGTCTGTCTCTTCACACGTGATCACCCTGAAGTTTTCGAACCTAACTCTTTCTTGTTTTTTTTAGTTGACTCAACTAAAAGGGTATTGTGGAAGCTACGCTCTTTCCATGTGGTCACTCGAGCACTGAAAAATGGAGAAAGCTTTTTAATGCTTCTTCGGACTCAATCTTTGTAACGATGAGCCTGTCACTGTCTTTTCAGTCAACCTTGTGTCCGCGTCGTGTGGAAGAAATTCTTTTCCCTCTTTACACCAGATGACTGATGATATAGAAAACAAGTTGACTGGCAAAAGTTGCCTCATGTGAAACCAGCCTAATGTGAATTAGGCATCATATTTTTTGAATTTATTTATCAAAGAAAAAAATTCAATTTAATATTGTAAGATATATATGACATATAATATATAGTGGAAAAAATAGGTACTGAGATACATTCTATATCATTTACCAGTATTTCAAATTTTACTTTTTGGCTAAACCCAATTATTAAAACCTGAATATAGTCTAAAATTCAAGTATAATCTATTGGATGATTATTTAGCCATTAAGTAATTAGGCTTTCCTTATTTCGGTAAAATACTTCAATTTATCTATCAACTTTACATTTTAATTTTATAACGCCTCGTCATGTCTCTGCCAAAGTATCACTTAAAAGTATCTTCTGTTCCTCTAACTGGGGGATTTTTTAAAAGATGATTTGCTTAATCCTCCGTCTACAAATCAATTAGAAGTTGGTTTTTTTAATTGAAAACGCTTACGACAAAATATGGCATCGGACTTACAGAAGTAAATATGAAGCACACATTACAAAGGAAAGAAAAAAATTAAAGCCATGAAGGATTGCAAATGTGTTTGCAATGAATTTACAGAGACTCAAAATTACTTCTGTGGGAAATAAATAGGGGGAAAACTGGAGGCTATTTTATATAAATACTCTTGAGAGTCAATCTTAGGTCTTTTCTTTCTCCGACAAATTTAGGAACACAAAAAGAGCACATGTTATACATTTTTCTCGCCACCAATACTACAATTTCAGAAAGATGATGGAATCAAATTAAATTTGTTCAAATATCTTGTTTAAGTCACCATGGTCTGTGAGAAATTGGGTTACTTAAGTTGTTGATTTGGTTCCAGTTTTTTTTTATGCGACTTTCAATCGAACTTTTTAAAAAAAAATTAAGTAAGCTTTAATAATCCTTTTTTTTTAGTTTCGAGTAGATAGAAATTAAAAGAGCTTTTATGAAAACTGTTATTTTTATTCATTTCGAGAAGAAGAAACTAATTGAATTTAAGTAGTAAAGTTAGTGGATTCAAGTAGTTAAGTTAGTGGATTCAAGTAGTTTAGTAGTGGATTCAAGTTGTTCAGTTAGTGGATACAACTAGTTTAGTAGTGGATTCAAATAGTTCAGTTAGTGGATTCAAGTAGTTCAGTTAGTGGATTCAAGTAGTTCAGTTAGTGGATTCAAGTAGTTCAGTTAGTGGATTCAAGTAGTTCAGTTAGTGGATTCAAGTAGTTCAGTTAGTGGATTCAAGTAGTTCAGTTAGTGGATTCAAGTAGTTCAGTTAGTGGATTCAAGTAGTTCAGTTAGTGGATTCAAGTAGTTCAGTTAGTGGATTCAAGTAGTTCAGTTAGTGGATTCAAGTAGTTCAGTTAGTGGATTCAAGTAGTTCAGTTAGTGGATTCAAGTAGTTCAGTTAGTGGATTCAAGTAGTTCAGTTAGTGGTTTCAAGTAGTTCAGTTAGTGAGTTCAAGTAGTTCAATTATTTAATTCAAGTCGTTCAGTTTCGCTCAATTCAACAGTTCAAAAATATTTTTAGTTTGTATACGTTAGATTTTCAAATTATTAAGTGTACGTATAAAGTCAATTTACTAATTAAAAAAAGTTTACATGCCTTTATAATTATAAAGGCATGTAAACTTTTTGTTATAGTGATCGCACTAAGTCTGGAGCTTCTCTGTTTTGGCTGAATTTTAAATGGTAGTAGCGAGTGTGCAAGATTTCGAACGAATTACAGAGATAATGCATTATATTAATTATATCAATCGGAGGATCTTATATATATATATTAAGCATCCATATTTTCATATTTTTATATTTAAATCTATTATTTTTATTTTTTCATATCATTTTTATTTTTTTATATATAATGAAACGTCATATGTGTGTACCACAAATAAAACTAAGGAAAGGAATAAGAATGTTTACTGAGTACTTATTTGTTATGTTATATAAGGTATATAAATTGTGTTACTTAAGGTGGTAAAAATGCTACACAATAAGTTGTTGACACGAATTATATCAATTTCATTTGAACTGCTGAGCTTGCTGACAAGTCTTCTCGAATTGTTTGTCAATAATTTATGTATTAATATATTTCAACGAATTCGCGTATATTTGATCTTACGGTTCTTTATTTAATCCATTTTCATTGTGTCACATTTTTGAAATCGAATACCTAAATACCAGAACTAAATCTTATTTATCTATACATTACAACAAGCAAAGCAGAAGGAGAAAAATACAATTATTGTAAGTACAACTAGTTAAGATATCCGACTACTTGTGGCAAATTTTTCCCAAAAAACAAAACAAAAAAAAAAGATGGAAAATGGGGATTTTTTTGTTGTTTTTCGATTTGTTTAGTACATTTTAAGAAAAATATGCTAAAATTATGAAGAGAAAAAGAAGTTCTTATTACTAAAATGGGAAAATTTTTACAAAAAAAATAACATAAACGCGGTCCATTCTATCTCTAAAATTTATGAACAAATTTTTAATTTTTCAATTCTGATTTGTTGCTATGTTATTCATTTCTGAAATAACCTTCTGGATAAGAGGTATTTTAATTTTCACAAAAAACTAGAGCACTTTATCTTAGTTATTATATGAAATTGCTTAAAAAAGCAGAGGTTATATTAACATAAGGGACTGTATAAATTTTGTAATAAAACAGCGATTGATAAATCCGAAGGTTAAAACACTTCCACTATTATATAGAATATGCACAAAAAATTTCAGTTAATTATTTTCAAAACTTTTTGAGCAATCGTTGGCCCCGTTTGAGCATTTAAAAAAACACATTTCGAGTAAAGCACGATTTAAGGTATATCTCGCTTAAAATAATGGTATCTGTTTTTACTAAAACACTTGTAGTTTTTGTTCTAGTGAACGGAAAATAATAAACTTGGTATTTTTATAAAGCCAATAGGATGGTCTATAAAATAAAATCATAAAAAATTGTCAACTTTTGTCAAAATTCACGATTTTAGGGTAGTCGGATACCTTAAAATAAAAACATTGTTACAAAGTGAAATATCAAGAATAACACTTATGTATATGCGTATTTACCTTGAAAACGTACTCCATTCTTTCGCACCACCAACCTCCTCATCTCGGTGCTTCCTCCTGAAGAAGAGCCAGTATCGCTGAAGGAGCCCCTCATCTCACTCGAGGGCCTGGGAGGCAGCGAACTCCTCCATCTTGCTGGTAGAGTACCGCTGTACCCTGCGCCCCTGGGGGAGGGTTGCTGGGGCGTGAATCGGCCGCTGGGGGTGCCCCCGCCCGGATGTTCCTGAATGCTATGCAAGGCTCTCCTCTGCCTGTCCACAGTGGAGGACGAGCTAGAGGATGAGGAAGAAGACAGCTGGTTTCCAGTAGCTGCCATGGCATCGGCCAGCAGCTCGGGCGGCGGGCCTTGCCGAGGGTTGCCCAGCCTCCTCAGTTCCGACACATCCATAGAGCGGCTGTTGGGCAATTGCTGCAGCTGCTGCTGTTGTTGCTGTTGTTGCTGTTGTGAGGAGGATGATGAAGAGGAGGAGGAGGACTTGGACTTGTCGGCCTTCTTGGAGGAACGCGAGTTGGGCAACTCGGTAAGGGAGATCTTCTTGCCCTCGGAGGACCGACCCCCCGGCAGACTGGTGCTGCGGTGCATGGTAAAGCGCTTGATACTGAACGGCATATCTGCTGCTGGCCTTTAAGAGGAGGTCTTCAGGTGGTTATATGTCGAAAATAGTGTGTGGTTTCCTTTCTTTCCTGATGTTTCGTTTTCTGGAAAGATAAAGTTTAAAGTGAGATGTTGCATTATAGAAGAAAAACCATGGCAATCATACACATTTGATACAAATTTTAATTTAGCAAATAATAATAAAAATAGATAAAATATATTTGTTTTCATTGGAAACTTTTTTAATTAAATACGAGATTTCAGCAAGAAAAAACAACCGTTTTTTTATACATATTTTATCGTATATATACGTAATTTTGTCATAAGCTTAATTTATACAAGCTTCCTGAATGAATTTTAAAGCAGTGTGGTTGGTCTTCACTGAAAAGCTGACTTCCTTCTTTTTTTAAAGGGTCGTTTAGTACCCAGAAGAGGACAATATTGACTCATAAATTCTGAGGCAAAATAATCTTTGGCCTTACTTTGGTCAGGGCTCGTGAGAAAAATCAACGATCTTCAATTTTTAAATCCGCCCCAAGAGGGGAGACAAAGACCCAGTGGCTGAATAGTAAATGACATAATAAGTCTTTAATCCATTTTGGTGCATTGGAAAAACGAAACATTAAATCCTAAGTTTCTTTAAGCATTTTTATGGTAATTTTTCGATTAAACTAAAATCTTATTTTTCATTCTTTAATTATTGATTGTAAATCATTTTTATTTTCAATTAACAAGATTTTCACACTGAGATCAAAGGATTTTATTTTAAAAAAAATAACTTTTTTTGTAATGTTTCATTGTTTATTATACTCAGATAAGTCTAACAATTCCGTTTGGAGCAATACTGAAAGTGCAAACTTGAGGCTGCTCTTAATGGATTAAGGAGACACAAAAAGGCGAAACTAGAAACTTGCTAATAGACCAGTCCAGACTTTAGAATACTGCTTAGATCTCGAGTTTAAAACCAGAGACAAATTTTGAGACCCGTGACATGTCGCCCTAAACACTCTAATGTAACCTTCGCACAAGTGACCAGACACTGTAACAATATTGCACACCAGGAAACAGTGGCTTGCCCCAAAGCAATTCAATTCTTTAAATCATTCTAACACATTTATTTGCAAAGATACGTGATCTGGTGATTAAAATAAAAATATAGTTTTAAATAAACTAAAAAAAACCCACCCTTTTATAGATAATCAAACTAAGCTGTAGCTTAATCTTTTAGTCCCTAAATCTGGAAATAGGATCTGAAATTAGTCGCCAGGTGTGGGATGGCATCTGAAATTGAGAAATCGTTAATCTTGATGATCCTGATCAAGAAAATGGAACAAATTATTAAATTATTGTATTGTCTTCGGTCCTGGACAAGTGAGCAAAATTTCGAATTAATCTGACTTTTTAAAGTGGGTGAAACTATTGAGTTCAAAGATTCCATTACAAACAAAAGAAGCTTATAAAAGAGTGTTAATATTGAATGTGACGTTTCCAGAAATTAAATTTAAATACTAGATCTATCTGTAAAAGGGGCATAACGTACACCCCCGTAACCTCCGCATCACTGAGGGGTCCAGGGCTCTAAAGGGCTCAAACATTGAATGACGTCAATCATGTACTCTCTTCAAGATCCGGATTTGGGCCCGAAACCTAACTTTGAAGAAGGGGGGCTTATATTCTTTGTTATGTCACTAATCTGTAGAACACAGTATTTATTAATATATGCTTAGGAGGTTTTGTGAGTAGATATAACTGTTCATTTTGAGAGAAACATACATAAAACATCCATCTTTTAAAATAGTTTATCGAGTAAAGCAGAACCATTTTGCTAACAATTCTCTGAGCAGCTGCACACTATTAGAGGAGCTCACCAACCTGTAATGTAAGAAGTATAGATTTTATGAGTAATCTTTCGTTTTATTGTTCAAATATATAAATTTCTCCGTGGGTGACGGGCTATTCAAAAAACTGGAATACCTAGATTTTTCCGAAAAATACGCTTTAAATACAGAGAATTCGATATAATGTAAGTTTAACAGTAAAATTGTCTGTAAATTTTTACTGAACTTTCTAGTATTTTTAGTAGTTTATTTTATTTCACTCTAAAATGATTGGGAGCTCTTGACGAAGGACATTGTAATTTTGAACCTTGACCAATTGACCTTGGATGGACACCTAGTATTTCCAGTTGATTAATAAAGAAACAATTCCTCTAAGTCATTTGGAATTCTTAAGAGCAAATATTGAAAATCTTTCTGGATATTGCAGCGTAAATATAATATATGCCTCTATAGCAGTGCTTCTCAAACTTTAAATATTTGCGACCCAGTATTTAACCGTAATTTTCATCACGCTCATCACCTTCCATACAATAACAATGTATTGAATTCAATCATTCTATACTTTGATGCTAAAGCTAGAATACGACTTAAATCTCTTAAGTGTCACCGTCTCACTCAGCCAAAGCGTTATTTTCCCCGTACATATACAAAAGTCTTTCCGAAGCACTATCTTTTCTATAGCACTGCTATCCATAAAATTATTCCGAAGGTTATGGAATGCAATAAAAGGACATTGACAGTGGGTGTCCGGTGGCAATGAGAACGAATTGTGTAACTATTAATCGGCAGTTAAGGGATTAATTAAAAACCGAACAAATTATTAAGATCAGAGTTAATTTTTGTATATAATTTTATACATGGAAAGACATGGAGTCAGTCACTGGTAATTATTAAATTTTTTTAAACTTAGTATAGTTCAATTAACTATCAAATACATTGTGTATTCATACATTTATAAGTATATTTTATCAGTGTAAATGTGCATTTTATTTTTTATTATGTCAGAATGTATTTTGTTTATTTTCAGTAAATTAGTAATTTTTTTAAAAATAATCTTTTGTTTCAGACTTTTCTATATGCTCGCACCCCCCTCCCCTCGTTGAGTTATCACGCCATAGAAACGCTGCTCTAAAGTATTTTTTTCTTGGATTAAAGTTTAGATATTATGAAGTACATATTGAATTCATAAACCTAGTAAGAATAATTAAGTCCCAATGCCAGTTTATCCATTGGTCGCTTGGGGTGGGCACCTAGGAACCCGGGATCCGAAGAGGTCCAAAAGAGCCCGGATAAGCTGGACTTATCCAGATTTAATGGTTATAAATTTTGATCCTCCAGTGCCAAGAGGTCTGTACATCTTCTACTCCTAGGGCCCAAAATAATCTTAAATCGGCACTGTGCCCACTCGGTATAGTGGTTAGTGATGCTGTGCCGCCGTAGGGCTTGGCTTCGAATCCTGGAAAAGGCATGAATGTTTGCAAATGTATAGTGCATTTGTGGCATGGGGGGTACTCTAAATAGCCGTCGAGCCGCCCTCTCGTGAGGTTGGTGGAAGGGGAAGAAAGATGGGCAGTCCCTGACCTCCCAGGGTGTTCTCCCTCAAAATTGGGTGGAACCGAGCAAAATCGCACCGTCTCCTGTGAGGTGCTGAAAGCTACGAATAACGACAGGCATAAAAATCTAGCCCCTTGCCAAGATGAATTTCGTGGACCTTGATTTGACGTTACCAACGATTAGGTGGCATAAGTAACGACAACAACAGAGTACTTAAAAAAATTTAAAAGGAAAATATTTAAATTTCGTGCAAAAATATTTTGGCAATTCTAGAAAAGCATTTTTGACACTGTAATCTTTTTTAAAAACATTAGAATCCTATTATGTTTCCTGAACGCAAGTATTAAATTTCATGCCTTTTTTAAATGAGTACTCGTCTATAGTTTTCACTCAGGGAAGTCTTTAGAAATTGTTCCTTAAAAGTTAGAAAGCTCATTTATCCAAAAAAGATAAAATTTTCGCGTTCGATAATTACTTTAATACCTACTTTACAGTAAGTAATCCTTTAAAATCTCTAAGAGAGTTCTAATAGAGTAAAAAGACACGAACTAGGAATAGGTTTTCTCGTTTCTTTTTTGTGGATTTTTAATTTCTCACTCCGAAGTATTAAGGGCATTTTAAGTGGTTAACAAACGCCAAGCAGGAACATTCATTTTTAATGCTGAATAGAATGTTTTCAAGAATTTAAAATAGGTTTATGCTATTAATGCATGTTTATGCAATGTTTTAGTTTTTAAGAAAAACTTATTTGATAATTCAGTAAAATAAAAGTATATTCATGGAAGAGTAAATTAATAGACATTTCCTACATAAAATAGCTTTTTATAATAGGGAATAGTAAAAATTTATGAAGTAGTGAATACATTTCTTTTTTCATCTTTTTTAAAAAAAGAAATCAATATTTATTTCATTAGAAAGGGAAAATAAATTATAGCCCTCGTTTAACGGATATTTAAACAAGGAACAATAAAAGCATTGATTTAAACTTACTATTGTGTAATAATTCCTGTAATTGAAAAGTTCAAAATATTTTACATAATATTACAATAATAGGGATATTTTACAAATATGGCAAAAATTCTACAGTTAAGTATCCAACAAAGAGATTATCGAAATTTTATTATACAACGCACACCACAAACAAGTATTTAAGGTTCTAACATCTTATGGTACACGAGATTCAAATATATTTGAAAATTTATTTAAATATATTTTTCCAATACTATATATTCATATTATATAAACATCATTTTTTATTACATCTGAATTTTTCTTTTTGTTTTCTATTAAAATTTTGTTGATTGTATTTTTTTGGTTAACATTCGTACCAAAGTTGCATGGAGTTTATCCGAAAAAGAGCTAATATATAACTTTAGTTTTAGATAATTTTCTGAAGGGTACTGGAAAAGGAGACATATTTATATCAAATATATATTTAACTAGTCTTGATTTTCAAGTTAATTTTGAAAAAAAAGTATACAGTTTAAAAAATTAAAACGAGATACAGACAGAGTGATGTTATAATGAGGTACAACTAGATAATCGTGATTTAATCCTATACGGTAAAATTCGTGTTTTGTAAAACACGCGCTAAATGACTCAGAAAATATGCAATAAATTATTCTTTGATGTATATGCATGTGCTGTAAAATTATTTAATCTTAGAAGTTATTGTTTAGTAAAAGTCAGGATTGGTAACGCAATTATTTATATTTACTCGTATTACACATACCAAATGAGCGCAGTTACAATAGACAATGCAGCAAAGAGATTATGTGAACACAAAATGTACTACACCACTTGTACTACAAGGCTGGAAGAGGACGTATTTAATTCACTCTAAAGCATCAAAGAGTTTTAAGTTATTCTTTTCTAATACACATCACAAACTAGCATTGATTCTGCTAATGTATCTAAATTCAATAGAAAAATTTTAAAGAAAAAACAACTGATATATTTGTTTTGAGACAATGATACAGACAGGCATTCTTTATCCCATGTTTTTATTAACTTGCTTTCTTGTCTGTCCGGGTGAATTTTCGTAATTGATTTTAAACTAACTTCCCGATTAGCTAGAGACTTGAAATTTGAACCATAACTCAGAAGTGGTTGACAATGCATGAAAATGTGAAAAAAGAAGTTTTAGTCTTGAACCCGGGCCCCCGAAGAGGCGGGCCTCGATTTCGACTAAGGCCCCGTAACTCCGAAACTTACACGAATTTACACAAACAAAAACTTCCTGTCGATAGCACGTGCCAAGTTGTGTCTACGGATACCTTTTTGTGGCATGGGGTCAGATTACCAGGCCCCCAGGTTACCATGTTTTTATTAACTCGCTTTTTTGTAATGTCTGTCCGGGTGGAATTTTGTAATTGATTTTAAACCGCTGAGCTAGAGACTTGAAAATTGGTATTATAGCTCAGAAGTGTGGATAACAATGCATAAAACTGGTTATAAAAACATTTTACATAAAAAAAAATTTTATTAAGAAAATTATTCCTTTTTAATTTGTATAAAATAAAACTATTACAAAAAATTATATTAAAAAATAAAATCATTTATTATTATTTTATTATTTTGTAGTTATTCCTGAATAGTGTTGCTGTTACTCGCTGACAGTGAAAGAAGCGAAAAAGAAAAACATTACAGAATTTTATTGATTTTTTTTCTTTTTGATTTTTTCCCCATGATTTTTTAACTCTAAAAAATTATGACACACACACATTAACACTGACAACGAGACCAAATGGGTTAAACTGAAAGTATAGCGTAAATGAAAACGAAACGTTATTTTATTTTCACACAATCAATTATTATTTTAAAAAGTGTTATATTTTTTCTTTTAGTATCTAAGAATTTCATTCACAATTTCTAAATTTTTCTTTACTCTGGCGTGGTTTAGATTTTTTTCTTATTCAGGGTTTAATTTCGTAGAAATGATGCTAAAAATAGTGAAGATAATACGCCCTGATGCATAAGAAAATCACTACATTGAAATTCAAATGATTAGTTTGGTTATATTTTTGCCTTAATTAAATTATTCTAACATAAATATTATGAGGTATTCGATTGTATTGTACTTTATTATCAAATATATTAAAACATATATTACTGTATCCAAGAGTACTAAAAGTATTTGTTATTAAATTAAGGGTATCTTTCATTATCAAGTTTAAGTATGAAATAATACGTGTTCATACACCAAAATATGAAAAAACAAGGAATTTAAAAATAAATGTTAATAAAGTAAATTTATATCAGTTCCACATACTTAAATAAAAGAAATCAAATAAAAATTAAGTAAAAAAGTAGCATAGAATTGCAACTATTATTCAGAATTGTTCAAAACATTTCTGTTACGTGAAATAAACAAGGACTCCACAAAAATGTTATGACGTAGAATTTTAAATAGTATCGGCAGTATCTTTTTGGTACTGACTGTGTCACATTTCACATTGTCTCAAAAGCGTTCTATAGTTTGTGTGTGATGAATAGTGCTTGCATCTATGAAATGATAACTTGGTTTACAGTGAACTGATTTATAACCTACATCCCCCCCCCCCCCGATTTTTTTCTGTTGTGCGCATTCGAAAAACCTGGATAGTTTTTTATACTGCTATTCTCAGTCCTGATTCACAGTCATCAAGGTCTTAGCGTAGCAAATGGAAATGGGGATAAAAAAGTATTCTTTAATTTCGAAGCACACACTTCCTTCCAAATACCCTCTAAGGTGGACGAATATCTGCAATGTTATTTTTCTTCAAATAAACATTCATGTTCAAAAATAATGTCATAGACATAAAATCTTTGAAAACTGATGAACCTACTGTGTTGCCAAGAAATTTGGTACAGAGACATGTTATAATATTAGAAAGAATATAGCAACGTAACAATATGGAAAAGATTTTAATTGTAAGTTAAGATACAAGCCGCATCAAAAAGTGTGAAATCATGCTTCAGAGATAAAGAATTTATGTCTGGAAATTACTGTGTAATATGGTATATATGACCACTGTGAACTTCTGTACAAGTATCACAACGAGCTGCCATACTGTTAATGAGAATGTCAATAGATATTTGTGACAACAAAGCCAATTTTTTCAAAAGCAGGACTTTTAATTCATGAGGTGTCTAGGGAGGGGATCTACGCTTCGAAATAGCCTTTCCTAGACAATTCCAATTATATTCAATAGAGTTGATATCTGGAAACCTCGAGGGTCAATCCATACGGAGAATATCTGCTCCTTCATGAAATTCATCAACAATATGATCTCTTTGTAGCCACGCATTATCGCCCATAAAAATGTAGTCCGGGCTCATAGCACCCAGAAAAACTCACATAGGTTTCCAGAATCTCACACCTATAGCGCTGTGAGTTGACAGTATACGCATCGAAAACGTACAGTGGTGTACGACTGCCCAACAGTATGGCGTCCAACACAAATCAAATCTGTTGCTTTCTGTTACGCAGGAGGGATGAAAGTGAGCTCCATTTTCTCTCCAGTTGAAGTTTCGACAAGAATCACTATGGTGAATCTAGACCAGAGGTTCCCAAACTTTTTTGTCTCATGGACCCCTTACCATGTTTTTCGGTTTGGGGTAGACACCTGCTTAATTAATATTGAATTTTTACAAATTTATCAATTTAAATGTCTTTTTGACCAGCTGGTACTACTGCTCCTACTTTAAAAGTATTAAATTTTTCTATTGTTTAAATTTTAAAAGCCCATGTTAATTAAATTAAAAGAATTACTAAATTAAAACTGTTAAATTAAGGTATCCGAACATGTTCGGAGTACTTTTTAACAAAATAGTATACTAAAACATTATAAATGCTCTTTTAGGACTCAATACCAATAAATATTACTCTCTCTATTTAACTATCAAAATTTAATATAAATTATCTGAATTTTGCAAAAATCACAATTATGAGTGAAATTTTAGCAATATTTTTGAAAAACTTCAAAGCAGTTAGAGAAAAAAGTAATAAACATATATTAGTAAAAGTTTTACGGAAACAAACTAGATGCATTTATTTAGAATATGTACTAAAATTTTAATTTTTTATTAAAATTTGAGAATTTTAGAGCTGATTGAGTAAGCATTATAAGAAATATGACATTTTATATTCATTATTTAAATAACAATAACTCAAAAGTATTCATATAATAAGACATATTTTAGTACATTCTCTAGAAAATAACGTAAATATCAGGTTTACAAAGTTTTATAGAAATACATCTGCATATTTGCTATCAGACCATGATAGATTTTGAGCCATTTAAATGCCCACTTGGCAGAGGATCAAAACCCACTCGGTTTTCTAACTTATAAAATGGATTGTAACTTGACTCTAGGTAGAAACAAAATAAAGTATTCTGCAAAAGTCAAGATGTCTCTATTCAATGAAATAAAACAAAAATATCTGTCTTGACTGAATTTGGTCATTTTCAACGTGTTCGATAACAGTACCTAAAACAAACAATTATTTTAATGGGAGAGATGAATCTCTGTACCACTATATCAAATTTTCAATATTTGGTATCAATCTTGTCTAGTTTAACCTTAAATTTTCTCTGTTAGTAGTGTCCAGTTATTTTCTGTCTTTATTTATTTTTTATTTTGGAGATTAGCAACCCCGCTGAAACTTCTTCACGCGAGGAAAAGTAATGAAAACTTCCTCACGATATTCCATAAGTCGGGACAAATAACAGGTTGCTGGCAAAATTGCTGGCATCCGTTTCGAAACCTTAAAATCTTGGTTAGTGCTTAATACGATCAGTTCCTATTGTAATGTGACCTTTTTTTCCCCAATATGACCATATGAATTCGTTGCCTACTGTGGTATTTCCATAATCAAAGCGTTCTCAAACCTGGTTTCAAAATCTGAACAAAAGATATTTAAATATTGAACGTAGGTTAAAATGTTTTGACAGATTGTCTGTGACAAATTTAGAAAATTCGGAACCTCTATCATTATACTGGCTTAACTCAGGAAAGAAAAGCTGAAATGGTTCTTGTTTTAATAAAATTTATGCTGTCACCTTGTGAATGCAAACTAACCTTATTATAAATTTAGTAAATAATTCTGTTCAATAGGTAAAATTTGGTTTCCACTTGATTATAAATTTTCTTTAAAATTAAAGTCACGATCTAGTCTAATGAGAGCCACTATCATAAACCCCCACTTACACCTCATGGACCCCCAAATTAATTTTTGGATAACGTAGACCCCTTGTAGGTCCTCATAGACCACTTTGGGAATCACTGATCTAGACTCATCATTGAAAAGTGCACGCGTCCATTCTTGTGTTCAAGACTGATGTTTTCGGCTCCAGAATAACTGGTCTTTCATTGTTTGATGCTGTCAAAGGGACACACACGACAGAACTCTGGGCGTAAAGACCAGTTTCTGCAAGACGGCTGTAGACTTTCTGGAAATTCTTCCAGACACGACTGCAAGGTCACGAGCAAGCTAAGGAGCCCTTGTCCACCTATGGGGTTGTACAAAGTTTAATCAAGTAGGTCTGTGCTGATGCTGAGTTTGTGCCAGCCTTGGTAGGTCTTCCTGGTGACAGTACCACTGGTTCATAACCAAAAGACCTTGATTCCTTAACCGAAAAACCCCATTAGGGCCAATAGTAACCATTGAGCCACCTCCGCTTGAGACTGGCCCGCTTCAAGCCTGCCAACGGTTCTCCATTTCAAGGAATAATCTAAGCGATCATGATAAGTCATTGTCACTACAAACAAACTAACTTGTTTGCTTTAATGAAATATGCACATAACTGGAGGCAAAATTCCTGTATTCTTGAATGGCCTCAATCTAATTGTTCTGCAAGAACTAACGCTGAACAACTTTTCCAAAACTGAAGTTTGATATTGTACTACACGTTCTTCAAAATATATCAAATACAAATTCTATCAGTTTTAATGGAGGCATTTTAAAATTATGATGACAAACATGTTTGTGACTTTAATTTTGGACATGAGTATACATAACTGTTGAGTATATTCTCAAAAACTGCTATAAGCTAGGAGAGAGAGAGAGAGAAATGAAAATCAAATGATCAAAATCTTGTCACAATACTTGGCGAGCATTCTTTGGCGTGATTGTGTTAATTTTTGACTGGCACAGCTATAATGGAACAGTACAGCAGCAGACATTTATGTGATATAAATAACGCATAGCCATTGAATGTGTTGATGCATTTCTACAACTATTCTGTGTATTTTTTTATTCTCCCCTTACATTAATTTAATAGAATATATACTGCATTAAATTAAGCAAATTAAATAATTCTAAGTTTTCTACACACAAAGATCTATACTACTTATAATAAAATAAACAAATCTGGCTTTTAAATAGTTTTTAATTAAGTTTTACAGCTTCAATACCACGAAGCTTTTTTTCATAATATTAATTATTACAATTAAAATAATTTTTATCTAAAATGCGAGGTCTGCACCAGGGAAAAATTGTAGAAACTGAGGATTAAATTAATTCAAAGAAAAGTCTAACATTCTTCCAAGAAGTTTTGGCTATCTCTTTTCAAACGGCAAATATAATAATCGAATTAAGCTAAATATGATTACAAACTAATTAATTGATTTCTGTTAAAAAAGGCTTTTACCAAATTAAACTATAGTCGATTTATATTAATAACGTTTTCTAAAATTTTTACAGAATCCTTATTAAATCCTAATTATTTGTACTTTTTAGAGAACGTCAAAAATGTCTTAAGTGCCCCCAATCACTAAAATTTTAAAATATTTTTAAAAAATGAGTAATATACTTATATTTTCAGATAACGAATTTTTTTGTAACAACTTAAAAAATAAATTACCAAAGAATAAGATTAAACTTTTCCTTTCCTAATTATCATCCTTCAAATTTTTATCAATTAAGTCACGATATAAATTGAAATTATTATTTCATGAAGAATTTAAAAATGTAAGTGAAATATTTCCCCTGAATTTCCCGTGAGATTTTCTACTTTAATCCCTCATAAATTTCTATTAAAATTTTTTTTAATACGTGGATCAGTTTTAAGCAACCTTTTTGCCTCCCTCATAATTAGCTCTTCTCCCGCCGTTAAATTTAAATGGCTTTTTTATTAAATGTAGAATCAATGCTTTTAAATTAATGTAAGAAGTTGAAAAATGGTATATTTGTCAGTTTTAAATATAAGTATACTTAATTTGTCAAGTGAATCTCACAATCTCGACACTAATATCCTTTTTCTGATCTGATAACTTTTGAGCGATTACTTCTTAAATTCGTTCTTTAGTCTGAATTCAAGGGTCATAATCCAAATTTTGATTCAGAAGATTCATATGTTTCATATTGATAGTTATAATTTGTGGAATACTTCATCATCAGTTTAAATACAAATGTTAAAAAGAAAACATTGGAAAGAAAAACTGAATTTATTTAAGTTTTGTCTAATAAAAAATATTTAGGTCTTTGAATTTGCTGTAGAGAGATTCGCACACCAGGGACAGTTTATGAAGAACATTAGGTCCATAATATTATCAGTAGAGATTATTTGTTCGATAGAAAAAATACTTCAATAATGGCCAGTAAAAATAAAGATGGAAATGGCAGATAGCATTAAATAAAGGACGGATACACTGTAAGATAAAACTAGTTTATTAAATCGAGTAAAAAGCATTTGCACATTTCGGTTCAATAAATACAGTCAGATTTTTATTTAAGCCTAACTCAAAAGAATACCCAAGAAAAAAATTCTTTCTCTTTACAATTCAAATTCTAAACTAAAAATCGATGGCAACGTTTGAGAATTCCAAAATTGGCGACAGAAAAACACATTCTGCTTCGTTCTACCAGTCCCCGGGGAGGGCCTACCCCTCGTGGAAAGACATCAGCTACTCGGAAATGCTAAAAAATGGAGTAGAAAGAAAAGGATAGTTCTAAGAAGACGGAGGAAAAAAGAAAGAAAAGGGAAAGGAGCAAAAAATTCCAAACAGATGCACCAGGAGGACCTGTCACTGTGCTTCCCAGTGCACAGCTGTTGTGACCTTGATGAGGAGGGAGTTTATGGAGAAATCCTCACATATCGATTTGCTGGTGAAGAGAATGGTGCTTTTTCGCTGTTTCTGATCCGGGGGTGCTTCTGTAAATCCAACTCAATGTGCATTGTGAGGAGTGTTTTATCTTTGGTGCTTAGGCACGTCTGCACTTTCACCCAAACTGCAGTTTCCGAGCCATTGCCCTCCGGGGGATGACGAGGACCCTATTCAAAGGTATTTTTGATACACGCTTGCAAAATGGGGGTCGGTGTCTTAAGAGTGTAATGGGTTAGGTGAGCACAAAATTCGAAGTTTGGAGTGCTGCTCTTAAGGGGAGGGGGATGGTTTTGTGGTTGAAGGAGAAGAAATAGAGTACCCACATTAGTAAAATCTCCTGACTCGGGAAGTTTATTTAAAATTGTTCTTACGTAGGTTTTATTAGAAGGACTAAAAATGTGCTGACTTATGAAAAAATCCGAGGAACCTGGACTACAGTTTTGAACAGTAGCTATCATCTATGTAATGAATTGTATTTATGTATTTAACAGTCTAAAATACTCGGTATTGCATGTTGAATATATTTAAGTAAAGGCTTAATTAAAGATTACACTTTTTTTTAAAAAAAAATCTTCTTTATATCCCTTATTAATAAATGAATAATGAATATAAACATTAATCCGGGAGAGGTCTCACGGGGCACAGAATCACTCCAGGCTCACGTAATCTTTGATTCTGGGAAAACTGTTTATTTTTTACCAATGACCTAGTCAGCATCCTCTTATATTGCAGAGTTCATGGGAACTAAAATGTATTTTTCACATCTCTCTCTCCTTTTTGGGAGTGGCAACTATTTTTTACAATCTAAATTTACTTGGGGGTGACTGAATTACCCGCGTGGCCACTTTTGTCCCAAAATATTTTCTATGAACAGGCGAAATCCCCCCCCTCTGTTTTAGTGGTTTTGATTCCTGTTAAGGTTGCTACTCATTAAGGTTTATAAAGGTAAATACAATAAAATATAAAAAAATGGGCATCTGCGACTTCTATTAGATGAAGTTGAAACTTCGGAAAAAAACTGAGAGAGAGATTTAGCAAAGGGAAGAGTCTGATAAAATAAAGGATATTAATCATAATAATGAAAAGGAATTTGAGAAAAGTGATGAACAGGAAACGTTTGAGTTGATTGGAAGATTTTCAAATGCTACCCAAAGAACTCCATCAAAAAATATATGAAGCCACAAGTGTAACACATGACACACTGCGCCCTGTCAAAAAGGCACAAGCAAGAAAAAGTTCAAAATGCTATTTGTCGATCATCTAAGGACAAGAAAACTATAATAACGTGAATAAAATATGACAATTTTGCCTGAAAATATCATTCCTTAAAGAATTCCTGAAATATCCTTGTTAGCGAAAAGTGTCTGCAATTTTTGTCCTTTATTAAAATCACGCACATTTTTTTAAAACATTTTAGTTCAGTTTGATTGGATACTCTTTATCAAAGAAAATTTGAAAAGTCTTTACAAGAAAATGAGTATACTTTCTCGTAATTAAATTCTTCACAAAGATTACAATTTTTATCGAGTACAATAATTTTTTTTAAACAAAAGGATTGGAGTGACTTTGTGACTACGCTTGACCACTAACGTCAGTATCGAGTGCGCGAATTCTCCCAGGTTAAAAACGCATTTCAAAGATACACTGAAAAATATTCAGAGTAAAGAATGTCGCAGTATCTTCTCCTCATGTTGGATGAGGTGGAGATCGTTGGGGATCTGACCGCAGCAAGATGAAAAAAACCCCATTAAATAGAACATGAAATGATCATAAACAGGTATCTGCAACAACTTAGTTTTATTGAATTTTAAGAATAAGTATGTGGTGGTCTCCTCTATAGGACCCATTTCCTGTTTCGGAACTAGTGACGTCTCAACGGTCATGAAGTTTCACGTGAAGAAGTATTCGAGACCAAACGCATCAACGCTTATGTTCTAAAGCAAGTTAGCCTTTGACCATTCTTTATCCAGCCGACAGGGAGGTGACCCTCACAGTTCCTACGCCAATCTCCGGCATCTGAGTTGACTTAGACCAATAGCCAAATAGTAATTGGATACGTCCAAACAGAAATGATTCTGCTTCACGTGTCACTTGTGAAGGCGTGGCGTATTCCGCCTTTTAATAGACACCAAAAGGGGAAACCCATAGACTATCGATACGCTACGGAGCTTCACAGACGCTAGAGAGACACTTCTACAAGCTTCAACACTCTACGACACCCCAACACTCTCTCCAACGGACTCTCTCAGATTGACTCCAAGATTCACTTGGACTCTATCACACTTACTGTGACCGTCAAGGCTCACATCTACGAGCATTTCAATGCCGTCCTAACGCAGCCTTAACAGCGACCTCAACAGGGCCGCATCTTAGCAGTGCCGTAGCAACTTATTTTTATTGAATTTTAGGAATGAGTATGCGATATGTCGACAAAAAAAGGTAAGAATCAATTGTTGCTTATCTGAAATGAGATGCAAACTCTTAAATTTGCCAAAGAAAATCTTCCAAAATCTTATAACATTCAAGTAGCTACCCTACTATAATTCAGTCACTCATAAATATGGTAATATCATCCTCGGGCAGCTATTATTCCCTATAAACATCTACATTATATATAACTTACTGATTATTCATGTACCCTTCGGAAATGAGGTGAAGGTCTAGGTTAAAGTGCCAATTGGGCTGGATGGAAGAAAATCCAAATTTGAGAAGACAGACATCGCACGTAGCCAATTAATGCGAGAACCTTCATCAATTGTTATTAATTAACTCTACAGTTTCTTAAAGCGTTAGAGTATAACAATACTCAAACATGTTCAGTTCTTCCGGAGTAAAATCGTACATTCAGCTGTATAGTACTCAATGCTACGGCTAACGACAGGCGTACATCTAGCCCTTAGCCACGATGGATTACATGGGTCTCGATCTGACATCGTCAGGCAGGGGGCATAGGTAACTATAACAACAAGCACTACTTTTAGTATTATTAACTATTTTTCCTTTCATATTTGATGTTTTTGAAAATGCGTTCACAATGAATGCTTAACACGTTGACGTGTCAAGCCACAACGATCATTAATATCGGCATAGTGATATCGTTGAGATAATTCGTAGTTTGTATTTTGCCTAGGACACCAACTACGATTTATCTAGCCGTTTGCTTTTGTGTATTATATATTTATTTAGTTAGAATAAAATTCAATATTAATGTAAATGTGTATAACATTAATAATTTTTATAATGTTTTTATATAATTTGAATAGTAAACAATCTATAAATATTTTTTTAGAATCCTGAAAAGTACCGGACATTGAACTTGAACAAAAAGTTATTTAAAATTATTCAATTATAAAACAGTAAGCAAATTAGAGAGAGAAAGAAAAGGATTTTTTTACTTTGAAAATTTTTTTACTAAAATACTACTACAGTCAAAAAGTTTCCGGAATAGTCACCTATATTGACACTGGTATACGTTAGAGGGGAAATATCTCTTTTGGAGGTTGGCAACACTAATAAGGAAAACACACTGCCATCTGGAATTCATTCCTGGTACTGTCAGCGTTAGCTGCTGATCATTTCTGACAAAGCGAATTTTTCATTCGTCGGATTTTGAAATTTTGTTTTTGGAGTAGAGGAATTCAAATTCTGAATTCTGAATTCTGAATTCATCAAATTCTGAATTTTGCTCGAGAAATCACATTTGAGACGCTTGAGACACTGAAGAAAGCATACGGAAAAGATCCAGCACCAGAGGAATTTGCCTGCTTCCATGGTTGAAAATGAATATGGGGATTGTTGGCTGGATTCAGATGAGATGATCTAAAATATGACGAAGCAACTTAAGGACCTCTCAAAAATGGATTCCAGGATTGTTTTAAACAATTATACGAACGCTGGAGCAATTGTGTGGATGCATAAGTATAGTACTTTGACATCTAATAAGATTAAGTTATCGTCCTATTTTTTTAATAATTTGTAATTGACCTATTCCGGAAGTTTTTTGACCCTACCATGTATTACTTCCAAAGTCAACACGGTAACGAAAATTCGCGATAATAAATTTCTATTTTCTAAAAATCTGGTACATTTTACATGTATATTTCAAATGATGAATTTGAAAATCAGAATAAATATAAACTCAAATAGTATGGTCAGCTTACATTTTATTTGTTAAAAAACGTCTTGGGTCTAGAATGAATTTGACACTTTTGGATATTTATTCCGAATAGCATTAAATCTTAGTTAATTCGTATTTGATTTGGAAGTCTCAAAAAAACTTATGCTAAACATATTTTATACATTGTAAGGCAATGTATGCACATTTTTTTCCTACCAAAAGCAGGAACGTGTCTGAATTGAAATAAGGTTCTAAATATTGAAAGGCAACAGCAGGCAAATGCATGGAATCTAATTTTTCGTACCCAACAAGTAGATTTTTACCAATATGCACTCCGCATTTGACCCGAACGGGGAAGGGGGGATGCTTTCTTCGGGAAATCGAGTTTTTTCCCATTTTCTCCAGGGCGCGAGATAGAAATTCAAATATTCTAAGATACATAAAATATTGATCGAATTTCGGAAATGGAAACATAAGGAGACAGTGTGACAAGAAAGAAAATATACGGGAGTCATTCGAGATGTCTGTTAGGGTCTCCGGATATTTCTTCAGAGATATAAAGTTAGCTGTTCAACTGCATAGAAAATTGAAAGATAAAGAATTAAAGCCGTCAATTTACGTTATATATTGCTACGAGAACTTATTCTATTCCGTAAAATATAGTATTTCGGATTTAGGCAATAAGATAGTTTTCAAGCTCGATTTTTGTATATAGTTCCGTAAATTTCCCGTATATAAGCCAAGAGTTTTTAGGAACTTTTTTTTAAGGTGACTGACGACATACGGAAAACCATTATTTTGAAAAAGTGTGTAATCAACAGTTTTTTGACAGTTGAATTAGAATATATTTATAAAACTGTTTTAAGAATAGTATTACAAGAAAAAGATATTTAAATGCAATTTTTTTTAAATAAATGAAGCAAGAATGACATTTTTAAAACATTATCCTTTTTATGAAAAACGTTTCTGTAATAATATTTTACCTGTATATACTAAAGATTTCTACATACCGGGGTTGAACTAAAAGTTTTGAAAAATTTATTAATTTACTGAAACAAAAGGCAAAGGAAAGGAAGCAAAATAAAATACATTTTGACATAATAAAAAATAAAATACACATTTCCACTGATATAATATATTTATAAATGTATCACAGTACTGAACAATGTATTTGATCATTAATTCATCAATACTAAACTAAGAACAAGTTAAATAATTACTAGTGGCCCCATGGGTTTGTCATATACAAAATTGACTACATATCTTGATTATCTATACGATTTATAACTAAGTCGCATTGTAGCTTTAGCGTGAGTCAAAGTACATTATTATTGCATTCAATACATTGTTATTGTATGGAGGGGGGAGATGAAAATTGTGATTAAAAATTGGGTTACAAATATTGAAAGTTTGAGAAACACTGATGTAATAATCTAATTTCATAAGTTTATCTCTCTGACTGGACTAATGTTTCATTTAATTATTTTTACTGCAATTAAGATAATCGAGTTTCATGAGTTGTAATTGCAGCTAGTTAAAGACCAGAATTCTCAAAAAATACTACACGCTAAATGTTGGAGGTTACTCGGCAATATAGAACCAGAGCTATAATTCCTCTCTTAGTGTAGTGGCCCCGGTAACTAAGCACTTATGGCCATGTTCCTAGTCTCAGAGTTCGAATCCTAGGTGCCACTAAAGACCCATTGTATAGAGAGGCTGATACACGTGAAATCTGTAGAGGCTTAAAGTTCTCTCGTTGGTGTGGTGTAGTAGATCGGAGAAGGTAATATAAGCTCAGGTGTTGTTTTCGTCACTTAACCGAGGTTCAAAATTATGAGGTCCGTCACCGAGAGCCCTTGGGTTCCTTTAAAGTGATATGTTAATCAAAAATCAATGCTCTCATGGGGTAGTGTGGGAATTAGGAGAGAGAGAAAACAACTTAAGATGTTTTACTTTGCCAGCCATTATTTAAAGTTTTGCAACAGTTCCTAATAACCAATGTGTACCAACTGATTTAGTTTTATGGAATTGTTTTAATAAATATTGGATAATTATGTACTATACGGACTGCTGGCAATGTACACAATTTTTTAACAATTCAGATGACAAGCATGATTTATATGGTGTGATATATCCCACAAAAACTTCCACATCACAATACATTTGAGTATAATTGAAGGTAATTTATATTTAAATCAGGTGTGTAAGGCTTATTCTTATGCAAAGTAGTTTTGAGTCCTTTAGTGGTATCGAGATTTAAATATAAGAGTAGTTCACCAAGAATTCCTAACTGTTGTGGTTTAAAAATGCATTTTTTTAGAAATTCTTTTATTTATACAATCGTTGAAAGTTTTAAATTCTCATGTAAAACATATTTATTTTATAAAAGGGAAAAAAACGATCGAAGTTCAATCGATCTTTTTCTCAACCCTAGCCGTCTCGGGAAATTTTCTGATTTCGCTTTTTCAAGCAAAGAATGATGGACAAAGGTCTGTTGTCACTGCAGCTATCTTTTTGTTTTGTCACGTCTCCCATTTTTCTCTTAAAGGAAAAAGAAGTAAATTTGAATGATGCATGTGAGATCAAACTAGAAAAAAATTTCCTCCCCATTTCCCAAATATATCGTAGTTAATTTTCTCTAATGTACTATAGTTTATCCTCCTCGTTTCTCTTGTATCACATTTGATACAAAAGTTTAATAATTTTTTGTGAAACCTCATATAATTTCCTCCTTTAGTCAACACATGGCAGTACCTGTCTATGATAGCGATTTCTAGGAGCGTCTCTGAATCAAAACAAGATGAGTGCATGTCATCGAAGTAGGTATTCTTTTTCTTACTTATATACACATATTAAACTATTTTTAAAATATGCTTTTTCTTTGTATATATTGTAAGGAATTATTATTCCTGCTTCCCTCTAATCCAGCTAGATGTGTAGAAGGAACTAAATGATCAGACGACATGAGGGACTTTAATTATTTATTTATCTCTATATTTAACACAGACACAAATCACACTCTTATTAAGATAAAATTGATCAATTAGAGGTCGAAGGTGAGACAAGATAGTGTGAGGACAATATATGCGATCATGAGAATCTATCCTTACGATAACTTTTACAAAGCGTGATTTAAGAAGTGCGTTAATAATTTAACTATCTAACTTCTATTTGAACTAAGATTACAGTACCGGAATTCTTGCAATCTTTTAAACTATTCGACGTGGCTTTGAACACTAATAGTTGATTTCAGCACTTTTTCGAGATTCCAACTTCTCGCGTCGTACACTGTTTACGTATGCGTATTCCTGTCGATTTGCTTGCTTCTCATCAATTCACTTCACATATGAGCTATCCTCACTTCACTTATTTTCAATTCTCACTTCACTTCACTAACTCTTAAAACTCGCGAATACAGAATATATATATATTAAACTTAATTTGCATAATCACGTTTCCCTGTCCTCGGTGAAAGTTGGTTGACAGAATGCTGGCCCTAAAGGAATCCCCAAGGAGTTAGTGAAAGGACGCCTATAGATTCCGTCACAATGTTTATTTTACTAATTAACAGCATAAAAAAATTAGTGAAATATTAAAGCATATTGACTTGTGAAATTGGTTTGTATCACATGTGATACAATGGGACCCAATCACTTATGAACATAATTTTTAAGTCAACTTTGTTTTAATATTAAGTTATATTTTAGGGAGATTTGAAGATAGATAGAATTATTTTTGGAGTTAAAATCTTTAGTTGAGGTGTTTGCTTTTCATTTTTATCTATTTTTTTCTGATAAATTTTTTTTATTTAATAAATATTTTTAATGAAATATTTGAGAGATGAAATTTTAGAGCTGATGAATCTCGATGATTCTGATCTGAGTTCAATTTAAAGAATGCGAAGTGCTCGGTCTTCACAACTGTACAATGTAGAGATTGCCAGGTTTTTCTATGTTTTACAACTACTAGAAATGATTTCAAGGCATTTCACGAAAATAAAAAAATAATGTTATTCTAATAATACTACTAATATGTACCTAAAACGCCAATTAAACTTAATTTCCATGTTGAATTTATGAATTGTATGTATTGTGTGATTAAAGACTAAGATTAAATTAATTACCTCAATATTGCTTAATTCTGAAAAAAAAATTCTGATTGTAGTGTCTTGTTCCTGATGTATCACATGTGATACATCCCTCCCCCCGCCCCAGCTTCCATAAATTAAAAAAAAACTCATTGCCCTTTTCTACATCACAGTGAACAAAACAGCTATTTAAGTACCTTTTACTAAATATCAAGCTTTTATTTTTGTCTCGGGTCTGAGGAGGTTATATAAACTGAAATTTCTGTGGTAAATAATACGGATACCTTTAAGGAGAGTACTATGAACTGATTTGATTCAACTTTTTATACTGATTAGAATAAAAAACGTCGCAAAATTTGACAAATGCGGGGCTATAGTCCCGCAGTGGCTCAATGTTCTTTCGTTGGCATGGTATGGAAGTTTAGAAATTGAGATGTTATTTTCAATTCTTGACCATGTTTCAAAATTACAAGGTCCGTCATCAACCGACCTCATGTTGCTTCCATTTGATTTAGTTTTTTTAATGTCACACTATAAAGTAATTCAAGAGTTATTAGCAACGGATTTATTAACGTTACACCTCGTTAACGTTAATCGTTTAAGTGAAGATGAAGAGGGACACTTGAGATTGCATCTTCCTCTCCAAACTTCCCTTCCACTCCAATGTGATGACCTTGATACATGACGTATTTAATGGGCAACAATCCTCTACATGGAGGGTTCTTAGTTTTACGCCGAAAAGAATAAAAATCATGATTCGAAATCATGAGTCGCTGACTATGAATTTAGAATGCTGACCCCTTGGCTATCGCGACCTTGAAGTGTGACGTTTATAAATAGTTAATTAAAGTCCTTTTTGTGTTGTAAATCAGATTTTCTGAGTATGAAACAGACGTTTTATTATGTGACAAATCATGAAATAAAATCACGTTGTGTTGTTATTGTAGTGCCTCCTGATCGACGGAGTCTGATGGATGTCCACGAAATTCATCGCAGCAAGCAGCTAGTATTATGCCGGCCGTTAGCCGTAGCTTTGAGCACCATATAGGTAACAGTATGATTTGGCTCGGTTCCACCTCAATTTTGAGGAAGAACACCCTAGGGGATCAGGGCCCCACCTCTCTTCCCCTTCTACCAACCTCCCGAAAAAATTTACGGCTCGACGGCTATTAAGAGTACCCCTACGCCACAGAGTTTCTATATATTACTAACATTTAGGAATTCTCCAGGATTCGAACCCAGGCCCTACGGCACAGCAGAAAGCTTCATTAACCACTATACTGGATGAGCGGCTAGTAAAATAATAAATTGTATGGTCAACGTAAGGGGTTGCGGTAAAGTTGTTGAATACATTAATTAAGTAGAATAGTAATCGAATATTTATTAAAATACAAGAATAATTAATTCGAATCAATAAATCTTGTTCCAGAAATTCGATGCTTTTCATTTTAAATTATTCTACGATATTCATCATGTGGCAGTATCATCAGTAAACTGTCCTCAAAATATCCAAATAAACTAATAGATGTTTAGCAGGAGCAATTATTTCAGCATCCCTTTCATTAGTTACAGCCTCTCTAATTAATAATCGAAGACTCCTTTTGTCATAAATTAATGATTTTTAGAGACATCTCTCCATCCAAGATTTAATTTATTATGGTTCAGAACAATTCGTTCGGTGATGTGTGGGGACAAGGATTACAAGCACAGGTTTTTTTTTATTCTACTGTTATGAAGATAGGGATTCAAGGATCAGTCGTAAAGTGCAAAATTTATGCTATTAGTTTCAAAGAGGAAATTTGATTTAGATTTAAATAAGTTAAGTACAGGATATAGCAGCAAAATTTGCAAAATAAATCTCAGAAGGTCTTTACTCCTTCTAAAGCACTCAGACACAACTATCAGTGTCTAGAAATACGTAATGACATAGATTATTTGCAAGCTATTACTCGATCGTAGTAACTCTCCAACTGCCACAACACAATACTGACTCAGTTTCAGCGAGCGACTCCTATTTAAAGGTTGCACGGATCGATCACAGATCAGGATATTAATTACGTCATAGATCGTGATATTAATAAATTTCTCCAGTAACATCCAGAGGTCACCAAAAATGGTCGCCAACTCGCCAAAAAGGATGTTAAATTGGCTGTATCGCCAATATTTCATCAAGTTTCGATTTAAACGCCATTGTAATGGAAGAAGCAGTACTACAATTGTAGCTTGCAAATATTACAATTTTTATCATAAAATAAATACAACAGAAAGTAATATTAATGTATTAAACATCCAGAAATAAACTATTTGCACTATTTTAAGCATTAATTATACACCATTCGTAACGCTACTTAATACGTATTTGCTTTGCTTTCTAATATATCCGTGTTCCAAAGCACATCGTAACAGAAACCCCTCTTTTCCCCCCTTGCTCTAACGTAACAAAACCTTTATGTTCGACTAAAGGAATAATAAAAGAAGATACTTCAAGAGGAATAAAAAAGAGCTGTGAGGGATTATCAAGATAAATTGGTATAGTTTCTGGGTATATTCTTTACATAGCAAAATATAATTACTTTCTTTGCTGTAGGCATAGACATTAACGTTTTTTATTTTTTGCGACCGTTTATTATGCTTACGATGATGCTACAATAAATGGTTGCTGAGAAGCCATGAATTAATCAGTCAAGATTATGTTAAGGTTATATATTGTTGCATTTCATTTAAAAATGGATGCATGCAGAAACATGCATTTTTTGAAGTGATGGATATTCATTCTCTTTAACAACGATTATCATCAACTACTGAAATTATAGCAAAAAGTAACTAAAAGCTTACTTTGAACGAGCAGTAATTTTTTTTTTAATGAAACACGTGCTTTCTTTTATAGTAGTTTTAAATTACAATTTTTTTCGAACTCTGTAACAAGATAATTTTACCATCGCATTAAATGCTAGTGTGTTTATAAAGATCATAAGATTTTTATATCTTTACGAAAGACCAAACAATGTAAATGAAAAAAAAAAGAAACTTGTTGAAAAAAGGACAAAAATTTTCCTTGTTTTTCATTCTTTTAGGTACACCTTTATTCTGTTCTAACGCTTGCAATAAAGTTTTGTTTATTTGTTTTCTTGCATTGTTTAAGGATTAACATTATAATAGAAGGAGCCATTTGGAGTTTCAACTTTTTCTGCCAAATCTAGACTAAAATATACAGTGATCATAATCGAATAAAATTCAACTGAAAGTTAGGTCCCCGTAGCCAAGTGATTACTGAAGACTTGCCGTGCAGAGAGACTGATACACTTAAAATCTGTCGAGGCTCAAAGTATTCGCGATGGTGATTAGAGCGGGACTGTTGAGGTCACTGTTAAGCCACTCCTGTGAAAGGCTGCGTTAGGATGATATTGGAATTCTCTTAGGTGTGAGCCCTCATGGGTCACTTTGTGAGAAAGTTCAAGCGAATCTGGAAGTCAATCGGAGGGAGAGTCCATTGGAATGTGTTGGGGCGTCATAAAGTGTTGAAACGTGTAGAAGCGTCGTAGAGTATCTAGGTCGGTAGAAGTATATCTCTAGCGCCCGTAAATCGTGTGTGTTTCCCCTTTTGGTCTCTGTTTAAAGGTGGAAAACGTTACGCCCACAAAAGTGACACTTGATGCAGAATAATTTCCGTTTGAACGTAACCGGGGTTACTATTCGGATATTGGTCTTAAGGCCTTATCACACGTACACGTTTGGTGCAATTCTTGGTCCAATTCGTGCAATTTTTACTCCGTTACCATAGCGATGGCTTTCGAATAACTTTTTGCCAGTGAGCTGAGAAAGTTGCTCTAAATGAAAGTTGCTTGAAATTACAGCCAATGGGGTTCTTCGGCGCTCTACGTCATAAACAAGATGGCGGTAACGGTGGTAGCTTCGCATCAAACGCATCAGATATGGCGTATAATATTTTAATGGTGTACAATATTTTAACGGCGTATAATATTTAAACAGAATGATGCGCCATTTCTGTTTACCCCCCATAAACAAAAGCGCGAGCGAAATAAAAGAAATAATATTGGATGGTCGTTTTTGAAGCAGAAAAATCAGCGAGTAATGTTTCAACGTGGAGGAAGAGCGTGGCTGACATCAGATCATGTCGTTTTCTTTACGGTAACCCTTTCCCCTCAGATTCGGCGAAAAGTTGGGCCAAAAAATTGCACGGAAAATTTACGTGTGATACCGCCTTTAGTCACCCCTCACGCGGTGGAATTTGAAGCCAGAGATTGGCGTGAGAACTTAAAAGGAGGACAAAGGTTGATTTGCCTTAGGGCATAAGCACTAGAGTGTCCGATCTTCGATACTTTCCCACGCGAAACAACGCGACCGTTTCGTCGTCACTAGTTACCTAACAGGAAATGGGTTCTTTGGTGAAGACCACCTCAATGACAGTTGAGAGTTGAAGTTCAGATATGGATCATTTCAAGTGTCTTGACTGAGATTAACAATGACGAAATCTGTAGCCATTTGCTCTCGTTTTGCTTTGAAACGCGACGTTAATAATCCACTAAAGAAGTTCAAAATAGGAAAAGTTTTTATATGTTTACTTTTTCCCTCCATTTTTTAAAGTACCTTTACTATTTTAACGTTTATGTTTATAGAAAGGAAAATGAATTCGTAATGATTCAGAAGAAAAAATTCTTATTTCTAACTATGATCCATTCAGACAAGTACGGTAATACCTCGACTTACGCGGTTTTCATATATCGTCGATTCATCTTTTGTTTGAGAGCTATACAGTTCGTTTACTTACTCCAGTGTAGCTAATGTACATGTTCAGACGTATCGCGGGGAGTTTCCGCTTAGCAAGAATAATTTTTGTGTTACTTATTTCTTATCTGCGGGATGTGTGTTTGTTATTGCATGTTATAATTGTTATGCAATTGATGAGCTCATAGAAATGCATGAGCAAGAACAAAACATTAAAAAACTTGAGTCTTTAGTCCCAGTTCAATCAGAAGATCGAATGACAGAAATCCCAGTGTAAATGAAAAAGGGTTAAAATTTTGAAAATGTAGACTCCAACGAGAAGCATATTTTTTCATCAAAGCAATTTCGTGGAAGAAAAAGACAATCTTTTTAAACCGATAAACAAATTTGCTAGATTTTATGAAACTTCCCACATCAAAATATAACTTCGGTTTGCAATCTTGTATTTGTATTATCTTTGATTTTATTAAAATTTCTTTGTTTGTAAATTGTTATTTTTTTCGTCTTCGGCCCCAACTAAAAATAATTTTTATGTATTTATATGCGAAATCATACCCTGACTTACGCAAATTCAATTTAGGCAATTATCATTCAGTTCCACCTATCGCGTAAGTTCGAGGTACTATTATACATCAATCTAAAAAAACAACTAACCTCAGTGGCGCAACAGCCAATGAGGGCCAAAGCCTACTGTGTATATATCAGTATTTGTAACTTTAGGCGCTGTAATGCATGAGCAGATGTCCTGATCAGAAGATCAGTCTGAAGCGAAACTCACAGTGTTTAGTCCCCAAGCTTGCTTGGGGACTAAACACTAAACACAATTTTTGAAATTCTGTTGTGACATTTTCGCTTCACACAGCTGAAAAATCGGCATCGTTTTGTGCATAGGATAAAACGTTCTTATGCGTTCGTGAACCCCTAAATATTGTGGGATCTTGTCATCTAACATCGCCCTGGCAACCTATGACCTTGCAAATCCAATGGCTGGATACCTGAGAGTGGAAATTGCGAATGTGTTTCGAGGTGTCAGAAAGATACCACCCCACACATCCCAAGATCATAGAGTGGGAAGATTCCGTGAAAAACACCGAAGAGAACGGTTGTGTTGCGTACTCCCTCCCAAATAGCATATTCTGAACACTAATGAAATACACATTATTGGGAATAACTTAAATGTAAATGTATATACTGTAATTAATAGCTGTGACGTAAATAAACCAAACATTTAATTTCCTAATTTTCGCTCTACCATTAATTTTCTCAAACGCCACACTATACAAATATATATGTATATTCTATGAGAAATTATATGTATTCTCCAGTATTCTTCTTACATACTGTAGTATAATAAATTTACACTCAGAAATACAAGCTTAAACAATATGAATCCCCACAAAACAGCCCCATTTGGTATTATGTGAATTCAAAAGGAAAAAAAAATGCAACTTTTATTCTGTTTTCTCTTTTTATTGTACTTCAAAGTGCTGTGAAAATGCAAAAAAAAATTATTTCTATTCTTCCTCTGTTTAAGCTCGTTTTATTTCCAAAACATAAACCGTTTCGTATCATTAAATTGAATTATCATACAAGCCATAGAGAACAAAAGGAAATGTAAAAGCTCAAATAAGGTTTGAACCAAATGTATTTATTTTAAAACAAAAAAGAAAAGAGCCTTCGATAATCAATCTCTCGGAGAGTAAGCTGCGGCTTTTAATGCTTTTACTGCTTCCCTTAAGCATTAATAGATCAAATCAGAAATCCAACGTCATTTTTAAACGGATTATATTGCTTTACTTTTAATTTCTTGAAATTCGCTCTTTTCATCAAGAGCAAAAACAAAAGAACGAAAATGAAATGAATCTCATTTCGACTCTGAGCAAAACTAATACGAAAGCTTTCCTGTCTCCATTGTGTTCGATTTCTTTTGGAAAAGTTCCAACGGCTGCGGTGGCAACGGATGAAATGTCGTTTGCTGGAAGCGGCAAAACGGAAATGAGTTTTCATTCAAGCTTCCATTGTGTTTGGTTTAGAATCATTCGAACGTTTTCGTTGGGTGCGAGTTGTTATGTTTTAGTTATGACACTATTCAGTTATTGCTCCGGGAAATATTTCCGGAATTTTACTGCTTTTGTTCTTAACAGTTTTTATACAGTTACGCGCTGTTTTCTTTCCAGTTTTTCCTCGGGAGAAAAAGGGAAATAACCGACTATTTCTTGATTGGCCCAAATTGAATCGTTCTTGCTGATAGAAGCGCCTTTTTGCTACCTGTAAATGGTGAGAAGTTATCGAATAATGAAAGAAAACACCCAAGTATTTTTTTCGAGCAATAAAAATATTTTTTTATTGAATCAGGTGGATTGAAATTTAATGATAGCAATGGATGTACATAATTTGCTTGAGAGAAAAACAAAAGAAAAGATGGGTTTTTGTTTTATTTTAGGTTACTTATAAAGAGTTTTTTTTCAATATGGCAAGGTTTTCTCATGTTGTATTTTTAAGTCATATATTTTAGTAAACTGAACAAGCTTTTTTAAAATTGTTTTGGTAGATATATTTTTACGGGTAATAAATCTTTAGCTATTTTCATTTTAGGAGTGGGGCAGAGTGGCAAGTGGTTTATTACTGTTACCCTCTTGTGAGAAAGATGCAAATATTACAATGAGTGAGTGAGTGAATATTAATGTCACATTATTTACTTCCTCGAAAGAAAACAATGAAAGAAAGCATGTAATACTGACACATTTTGCAACGGATCTATCCGCGTCCATCCTTTATTAGAATTCTCTTGGGAAATCTTTGGTTTATCAATTCGAGTTTATTCATAGAGAACCCCCTCTTGTTGAGTGCCTCGCCACTTGTAAGAAGCTGTGATCGCTTCACAAATGTAGAGAAGTGAAATATGATCAGGGATTCGGCGTGTCTATGCTAAGACGCGGGGAGACGAGAGTGCAATGACCAGAAGCAGAGGACCATGGGCTTTTGGAATAAAGAGACATAGTTACAACGACAGTCCACTGTGTTCTTGAGTATGAGTTTTTAAATTTAAACTGAGCTATCGATAGGCCAAAACACCTCTGAAGAAGAAAACCTGATTATTTAGATTAGGTCGGGTATATATAGTCTAGGTTTTCAAGCGAGAAGGACAGATTGTTACATATCAGATATTATACTATTTTTTAGCGCATTTCAGATATCAGATAGATGAAAGAATTAAAGTGACGATTGGTCACTAAAGTTAAATTATTGCTCAGAGATTTTGGGCAGTAGAATTGATTCCGATATAAGAGGGTCGATATTTAAAGCCTTCTCATAATTCGCGCATCTCGTTATTTACCCACATATTGCTTGCTTAGATTAAGAACTTCTCTCGTTTATATTATTTCAATTGTGTTGATAAATTATGTGCTCAATAAGTAGATGTATTCACTGATATGTCTAGTTATTCTTCCATTCCTCCCGCAGCTCTATCCAGGATTGAGAGAACAACTCAGTCCTTACAACGCTACGTACGTTATTTTTTCTGCAGCAACACTCTCCTTGTGGAAAAATTGAGTTCTGCAGGGAAAATTTGCTTCCCAACTTAAACTTGAAAAATAAGATTATGACAATGATAGATGTAAGCAAGGTTACCATATAGGCGACTTTAGCCCCATTGTAGATAAATTTGGCGATAAAAACGATATTTTCAAGGAAACATGAAAAAGGCTGCAGGGCCCTTGTATGAATTCCTGCCAGTGGAACTGATGTAGAGAATCATTTCTGGAACGTTGTAAAGCTCGTTTATAGCGAGTACATTTTTGCACTTTTGTAAATAATCTGTTAGAATACTTCTTTTTTCTCAATTTTTCTACGTGTAATCATCTGCTCATCCGTGCCTATTAAAAACTGTTGTTATTCAAGTAGTTGGAGTCATCAGTTGCCCCCACCCTTTTCCCACCGCAAATTGGTAACAATATGTATAATGAAAATATATGCAATTTATATTCTAATTATGATGTTGGTGTTGTACTTTTTTTTAGAGATAATGATAAAAGCAAAAAATTACTGCAAAAATAATTTTTATATGTAAAGAAACTTACATTAATTTCTTCTAAATTTTTGCCTCATATAAGAAAAAAATATTTTAAAATTACTCACAAAAATAATGAATAAATGGATCTGAAACTATAATGAAACTAAAATGCACTTTCATATATTTAAAACCCTTTTTCCGAGTATATACACGAAAAGAATTTTTTACTGTTTACTTCTATTTTATTTTTATGTACTTTCAATAAAAAAATGTAAATTATTATTCATAAATTTTTACCAAATATAGTCATTGATATAGTTAAATAGAATAGATGTATATTTTAAAAACATTATATTACATGCATCATGAAATAACTTTAATATTTAAAAAATTATTACTGAAAAATAGAACTGAACAATAAAAGTAAATAACGTGGAATTGCGGATTGGTTACTACTATAAGAAATAATATTTCTATCAAAATTTGTCTACGTCTATGAGCCTTGAGATTGCTATTTTCCATTTGTTTCATATATAAATTTTAGAAAAAATATATATAACTTCCAAGTTATATAACTGCCATTTTGAATTTAGAAATGCATTGCTCATCTCTCATGGAAATTCTTTCTTTCTCAAAATTTAAATGTATTTATTTGAATGCAATAAAATGCATGTGAAAGAGGAAACCATATAGTGAATGTTTCCTTTTGTACAATAAATATAGTTCTGGAGTAACAAATTTCCTTCAATATTTAAAGATATTTCGAATATTTCTAAAATATCGGAAAACCAGCAAAAACGAATCGCTAAAATAAACATGAGAATATTTCAAAAATAGGAAGAGAAATGTTATTCTAAAGAAAATGTTTCTAAGAAATGTAATTCTTTATTGTTTTGTTTCTCTTTCCGTTGTACTTTATTGCAGTTAAATCGATGGGATAGTCCAGGTTTGAAAAATTGAAATTC